>JAVTVY010009943.1:0-48520 GCA_036873755.1 Hanleya hanleyi | reverse complement strand
GGACTCCCCCCGCTATGTTGCTGGCGCTCATCAATTGTCAAAAGGGTCAGAGGGAAGGAAAGATCGAATTAACAACTAGGTAACAGGATAGCAGGTGTCGTCTCCGATATTCAGCGGGAAGCTGTTCTTTGGAGAGTTTCCGCGTCAATGCTGCTACAATGGTAAGTAAATGGGTACCTAATTAGAATCGTCGAGACCTTCTCACAAATACTCGATTTTATGAGTTCTTCCTTGCTAGAAACAGCCTCTTTGCCTAAATATATATTTTTGCCCGAGTGTTAACATTGAGACTTTTCTGGACGACGGCCACTGCTGAAAGTTGAATATGTCGCCTGCAATCATATATACTCAGCTTTAACTAGCTAATCGCCTTCGAAATACAATTAGCAATGGATTGGATGGCATTGATTATTGGAGAGATACGATATGTAATATGGCTCGAGCCATCTTGGATCTCCGTATTTCTACCACTTGTACTATACCCGAGAAATAAACCGATCTATTTCAAAAGTGAAAAGTGAATGGATATCAT
This sequence comes from Hanleya hanleyi, assembly GCA_036873755.1. Classification (NCBI taxonomy): domain Eukaryota; kingdom Metazoa; phylum Mollusca; class Polyplacophora; order Lepidopleurida; family Hanleyidae; genus Hanleya; species Hanleya hanleyi. The sequence continues at coordinate 47,988 of JAVTVY010009943.1, read as the reverse complement.
TGAGGGAATTAATGGTGACGATTTTCAGCGACGTGCATAATATATGGGACCTGTCTAAATCTGGAGTTTTGACTACAATCCTGGTACCAACAATAACAACTACAAAAAATGAAACGATCGCCTTATACTAGCAGACTAGCTTAATGGTGAAATATGATATTGGCTATCACGTACTTCAACATAAGTGGTGGCATATATGATCGAAATGGACTCGCGTCTTGTACTCTAACAGACGACACACGCATTGTGACATGCCCGTGTATCAAAGTGCTCACAATATTTACAGAATCACTAAAGGTTGTTTTTCTATGACCAGGTCACTCTCAGAAAGCTTTCGTGTCCATGCAGTTGGTTAGACGACACCATTAACTGTGTATAGGAGATGAAATACCGAAGAAAACAGTGGGTCTACTGATTGACTGTTATTCATTCTTGAAATGAATGGTTGGTATAATATACATCAATATTCTTTCTGGATTATTTGACAAAGAAAAATATACAAAGCTCATGATGTGTTCATTTTCTCAATTAGACAGAACAAATCAGTCTTTCCAGCCAGGTAGGTCATCTGTTGCCGCAAACTATTCGACATTGAGATTTCTGGAGATGTGCCGGCCAAATTTATTACATAATAATAATAATAATGAGAAAAGTTAATGGTGTCATCTATCCAGTAGTTCTAAGGTTCTATGATCGTCGGTGATTGCCATCTTTGTTAGCCTGTCGTGAGTTAAATTTGCAGCTATGACATGTACACTCAAATAGATATATTTCGAAACCAAAACGAAAGCAACATTAAGAGACTTGCAGTGTTACAGTTTCCTGACATAATTTCGAGCAGACAGCTCAAATCTGCCCGCCTCCAACTTTATAGAGCGAATGTTTGTTGGATAGAAGGAGCCAGTTTGCACCTATGTATCAGTCCAGTGAGCTGGTTGAACCCTGTATATAATTTCCTCTAAAATAATTGAGTGGTGTGTTTTTCCTTATAATTGCGAGCACGCATTCATATGAGAATAATAATATTTCCAACAATAGCACAATGACTGTTCAATGTGCACCGGTATCCAGTCCCGATTCAACCTAAGTTTGATAGCAAAAATTGGCAAACGGTTCACACAATTCTCTCCTGTATTTCTCTATACAACAGCTTGCAAACGCCCTTACTTTAAATGATTCTGATTACGCAGTCCATTGATATTTATGCATAGCTGTCAATGCTATTTTAGATATTTCGCATAATAAACGTATACATTTCCTTTCCTACAACGATTATTTTCACCCGGAATTATTTATAATGGACGTGGTTTGATTTATCAAGCTATGGACAAATTTATGTAGGGACGGTTGAGAAGAATTCTGCAGTTAAAGGTTTGTCCCTCACCCATCACCCACGAAACTTTCACGAATTTACATAAATTGCCGTATTTGTCAGAAAAGATGTGGTCTGAATTCAGAGTGGATGGATTAAGATTAATTGATATTTCCCAGGTTCAAAATAATTATCATCTTTGATACAATCTTACCTTCCCACCTGGATTGAGTCAATCCAAAGCATAGATCTGAATTTTCGACAAATATTTATGTAATATTGATGTTAGAGGGATGTATTGATGCGTGATATTTGGTTATGGAGGTCACTATTATCTGGGTTCAACTGACAATAATTTGTCTAGAACGTGAATCTAATGAATGTATCCATGAAGATGGGGTTTATTCCTGGTCGAAAATCATGTTCGGGGATGGAGCTTATAATTAGTTTGACCACACAACAAGAACATCTTGGAAGTATATATTCAACTTGACTGTTGGAACATATCAGTTGGTGTAAGTTGCGAAAAATCAATCGATGATCTGTTGGTAAAAGCATTTTACAATACCGATCATATCTTTGGACATTCTCTAAGTTTAGTTATCAATTTTCTAATCTGGGTTGTAACTTTGTCGCATTCCTTACCTTGTTTCGTTACATTAAGAAACACAACCGATGTAGCTGTTGGTGGATTATCTGCTGTAATCAAGACGAAACATGTGTAGTTTGAAGTGTCCTGAACTATAGGTGAATCCAAGAAAATAGAGCCTTTCTTGTCACGTTCCACCCGGTCAGTGAAGTTTCCTTTCGACGTTAGCTCTTCGGCAGTATTCACTCGGATGATAACCTCGCCGGCCTTTGTACCCCCTCGATACCATTCTATAATTGGTCTGTCCGAACTGTTCGTCGTGAAGTCGCATGGTAGTCTCGTGAGTGATGCGCCGTCCGTTATGCTGATGATTTGAAACTTCGGTTGAATAACGACGTTAGAAACTCCTGGAAATATAAATATACAAATGCACTAAAAGTTCTCGATGAATGTTCGGGGAATAAATCTTTAAATTATATCATTGAGAAATTATCATTTGACAGGAAATTGCAGGAGAATAATTTCTTGAATGGAAACATCATCGAGCTGGCCTGTTGATTTTAGGTAAGCATGGTAAAAGATGTAAGGTACATGTGGGGCATCCCAGTCAGACCAGAAGGGTAATGTCTTGCGTTAGAGCTGCGGCAACAAGAGTGAAAACAAGGTCACTCATTTGTGACGGATCAGTAGCTTTAGTAGCAAGGGGGCTATCTGCTTGCGTCATTTCAAGAAGACCGGTGATGAAAGTCGAAGTAATCAACTGTCTAATATAAGTAAAACGTAGTATGAATGTCCTAAATAGAATGCCTTCAACATAACAAGTCAAATTGTTGGCTAAACCAGAGGTGAATGTACTGGCTTGAACGAATTATTCTATCTTTGAGACATTTTAATAATGAGTCCGAACATTTATCGTGAATAAATGTGTTGAGAATTGTTCACGCTCTCAAATACGTCAATGTCATTCAATTTTAAGAAAGACTCCAAAATGCCCAATTCAATTTTGAGCAATAATCGTATAATTAGTCTCGTGTCCAAATACAGATCCATTCTAACTCGTATCCCAAAGCTATTGAGTTGCTGAGCAAAACATTTTTTAACTCAACATTGTTATACTTGAGACTCTAATTTTTGGGAAACATTTAATTGCTCTAGAATTATTAAAGGGATAGTAAACCCTTGAAAAAAAGTATGTTGTAAATGAAGGAATAGTTCCATCACTGTTCAAACGTAGTTTTTATATATTTTTCTAAATTTTTTCCAACTGAGCAAAGCGCCGATAAACTTTGGATGTTGGCCTGTAAGTGCCATTCCCCATTATCCTTTTTATATCTCTCGATGTTATAATTTTTTCTTTAATTAAATGTACTGCTTTGCACACTGTAATATGGACTAGACATCGACATAGTAACAAATCTGCATGTCTGAGAGGAACCATCTTGGCTAATATGCCGATAACGTAACAGGGAGCTCTCCTGTGTCAACATTTTTGCGATATGTACATGTGGGCAGGTTGTAGAAATGGGCTTCCTAACGAAGTTGAGTACAGACACATGTTGGTGAAATGGCAAACAAATATGTTTGGTCCAGTTGCATAATCTATGTCCAATTCTGTAATCTACACAGGCAAGCCGTCATCAACCAGTACCACTCAGTAACTGGTTGGCTACTGGTTGGTTGAGAAATGATTGGTACTTGCAGGAAAGGTCCCCTTGCGGTACCGTTCAGTTTTCAACTGATCAGTACCAACTGGTAACCAACCAGGTACTGATTGGTCACCCATTGGATCCTATGAATTTTCTACTGATTGGCTACCATGCAGTAACCAATCAGTTACCAATGAGTTACCGCTATGTTACCATCCCAATTTTCCACACTTGGTATCTGTTGGTAACAATGCAGTAACACTTCAGTACCTTGGTTGGTTACAGCTCAGTTACTGAACGGCTACCAACCATTTTCTGCTTACCTGCCAGTACCTCTTGGTACTGGTAGGTACTGGTAGGAAAGGTCCCCTTGTGGCACTGTTCAGTTGTCAAGTTGGTAACCAATCAGTAACTGAGCAGTACCAACCGGTCACCAATCAGTTACCACACATTTCATTTATGGTATAATTTATTGGTTACCAACCAGTAACTGACCAGTAGCCTTCAAGTCAGAACTGCATGGTACTGCAAAGTCGAGATCATTGTGGCTACCAATTGGTTACCAATCAGCTACTGGTAGGTAACTGGAAAGAACCTAGCATATACTATCAAGTGGTGACTGATTGGTAACTGCATGGTACTGTTCAGTCAGGGCTTCACGGTACCAATCCTGAACTTTCCGTGTAGTACCAACAAGTTACCTGGAGGTTACCAACAGGAAACTGAACGGTACCAATTGGTACAGAACTGAACGGTACTGAACGGTGGAAGTTTGCCTGTGTATGTACATAGTTGTTTAACCATTAAATAAGTAATAATGTTCCACGTTAAACCTTCAGCATTATTTCCTATCGATCGATGTCTACTTCTCTATTGAGCCAGCATAACAATGAGTTTTTTGTGGGTATCTGCAATAATTGAGATAATAGGAAAATGGATGGTCGTAACAGACCACCATGCAAACACATATATTAAATGTGTTTTGTTCGGTTAAAAAAAAATCGGAAAAATAAATAAAAAATACTCTTGGACAGTGATGGAACTTATCTTTCATTTATAACATACGTTTTTGACGGGTTTACTATCCCTTTTAGAGATGTTGTAGGCTGGTAGAAAGCCTTAGATAACCATGTAGTCCGGATTGCCACGTACTCTCTCAGTGTCCAAGGAGGCCGAAAGGAAACCTCATATATAACCAAATTAATTGGACTGTACAGAGAAACCTAACTGATCCCTGTAATAAGGATGCTGACAACAATAATGTCAGGAATAATAATTCGTCTAGCAATTTAAACGAAATTATAGCTATACGGTTATAACCGTTTATATTATTAACAATATGCATCAAATAATCTGTAGCTGTCATTCCTGTACCAATAACACATTTGGCGTTATTTCATATAAATACGATCAACTACTTCTTGCTTAGTGCGATAATATGATCATCAACAAAATTAATTTACCTGAGATTCATACAATAATTGAATTCTGGCAAGTCAGATAATTTGTTTCTGAAATACCGACTGAAAATAAATGCTATTCATACCATCACATACGGATAGACATATGTCTCGAAATATATCACATTCACTACATGTCATTAGTAATTTGGAATTCGTCTTCTGTCAGCATTGCGATAAAAATTCCACCGCCCTTATGACATCACCAAAGCTCATTTGTATAAAATCTCCATCTCTAATATCTAGGCAAACGTTTGGAGTATCTAAATGCGGTGAACAGCGTCTTTCCCTGAAATGTGAAAACTTTCTCGCTTATAGTGATTCCAGACCATTTAGAGCCCCCTTTGACATGTTCAATTCACAAATTCAACATTGCGCCACATCATCGATTCAAATGACTACATTAATTGTGTCCGTGAATGCAATCCATATTGGTAATAGCGAGGGTCAGATCCAACATTCAATGTTCAGCCGTCGTCCATAGGAGAATTTACGCGTCAGTAATCGGAAGACCTATTTCGCGTGACAGCACCAATTCCAAATGTGTATGAAACAAAAATAATACAAGAGAGAAATGGTCACCAGTTGTCAATGATGTCAGCAGGACATGATGATGCAGTTTACATAAAATCCTAACCACCGACAATTATTCATCACCCAAATGAATTTCCAATTCTTTCCAGAGTATGTATCTCAGTCACGCTTGGATTTTGACTATTTATTTGAACAGCATGGAGATGTGAAACCCATGATATCCAAACGGCCGCTGATGTAGACACCAGTTGCGAAACGTAGCGCCCGAGATCTTTCGCGCTATACGATGGCAATAGGCTGACATTATTTTTTTAGCACTAGAATTTGTGCTATTCTAAGATAGTGTTATCCCAAAATAACGAAAATACTGTTATACGATCACTTTCTAAATGATAAAAAATATATTTCATTATTTTTGTCCATACTGGCGTCGAGCAATGCCGCCTGTCATCAGTGCATTAGCTAACTAGTATTTGTCATTAATAATGTGATGCATCAGTAGGTTAATGTATATTGAGGGTGATATTTTAACCACAATAATAATTTGCAGACATGTTGAATAGTGATTCGTGGACACCTGGCTATGCCCCCATGTTCCTCGTCAGGCATGCATGTTTGCTTTTATCTAGAATGGTTCTCAGCATGATGCAAATGAAGCTCCAGTGTAACCAGGATATTGTGTGAAGGTTTTGAATAATCACATAAGTGAAATGATATCTAGAATTTTATTATTGCTACATGCATTCAACTGTAGTCCCGCATTAAAGCACTAAACATGATCATTTCTGCCAATCCTGACCTTTAATTTGAGCAGGGAAATTGATGGGCACATGGTACTGTGACGGGATAACAAATTGCCACAATTACGAAGTGATGAACAATTATTATTCTGTTGACAACTATTCCTCGAAATGAAAAGTTTTAACGTAATTATCCATGTGTAAGCGTCGAATCCGACATTCGATATTTAGCCATAGTCCACAAAAGAAATTCCGCTTATCCAACCCATGTATACCCTTTTCTGGAACAGCGCTTAGAAAATTATCTTCAATAGGACATAAGCATATTCAGAAAGGGAGAGCGATGACCACTTTGGTCCCCCAATAATTATGACAAAAGTGCCTTGAAATGAGACGAAAATTAGTAGAGAAGCGTGTAAAGTCTCAAACTTTTCTGGGGAGTAACCCCGACACACTCTTTCTTCCTTCACAGATCCATATTGATGATCCGTTTTATGCCAATTTTCAACTTTTTCCCAGTGTTTGTTCTATCTGATTTAGTGTTAACTCCAGAAACGATCAGCACAGTTTTCAATATTATCTGCTTCATATGATATCTGCGGTTAAGCAACAAATTACGCATCGAAGAATTGACCTTTACTTGCAGAGGTGTTAGAGCTGACTCGTGCCTGAAACTTATAAGATGGTTTGATCTGAACACCAATTTCAGAGTAAAGTTGACTTTTTCTTTGTCTCATTGAAAGAATAAGAAAGGCGGAAATTGTAAAAAAAAAATCCTAAAATCTTCTCTGAAAATGCTCCAAAGTGCGTAAAATGAAGGCAACATTTTCAGGGGGAGGGCCCTCGGACCTCACTCTACACGGGAGGGAGACACTCTCTTTCCGGTCCTACCCCCGATTTGGCCTGCTTCCTCCGCGCAAGTGAACTCAAGATAATGGGATTTGTTTTCACTTTTTGCGGAAATGACCATCCACAGAGCTAAAAGTTTAACCCTCAATATTGCATATAGCTTAAAGCAAATTATTTAAGTTTGTTTTTAAAACAAATAAAATTAAGAATTTAGGACTACGGTTACCGTGGCAATATGTTACTGAGGGGTCATTTTGGAAATTGCGCGGGTTATTAAATCTTAATTACTCAATATGCAATAACAAGGGTCTATGAAATTCACATTCGTTATTAAAAAACACTTCAAATATTCAAGTTCCTGGAATAAAACTCTTGATTACGGTTACTATGGTGACCATATTTCTGAAACTATTGGTAGCCAAGGCGCAAAAGTGATATCCAATAACTTGTAAACACAGTGTTAAAAGAACTGGGTGACATCAACCTCATTTACACATCAAATTTGCACAAAGACCCAAAAATCTTTGACGGGCAATATCTCCGCAGCTAAGAGGAATATTTTATGAAATACAGTTTAGAAAGTTAATGTAACTGATGCGAGACTTTTTCATTTAACATACAATATCCCTTTTGGTACTCAGAAATAATACTGAACAGTATATCTGTGTGATTGCTTTACTATATCGGCAGTAAGGAGACACTTCTTTTTCTGTAGGTCTACTCGTGTATCGCCTTTTCCAGGCAGGCTCGAATTAAACATCCAGAAATATTGTCAGGCGTGGGCAGTGAAGACATAGGATGAAATTCTAACCCCAGTTCGTTAACTCAAAAGATCAGTTTGTACGTAAATAATTGATGTTGATCATGAGACAGCGGGTAGTTTGATCAATGCAAAGTGAAGTTTACAAAATTCTGTTAATATTAGTCAAGCTGGGATATGCAAACTAATAGCCCAGGTAGCACATCTTGTCAGCTTACAGCTTAAGTCTCATAATGGGGATGGGGCAATAATAATTTACATCGTAAAACGCTTACATGGTATTGTCTTAAAACTATTACTCGCTGTTGGAGTACCAAAGTATAAATGCACATCAACGAGCTATCAAAGCGCGGGGATGTCTCTCAGTCCAACCGATTATTGTGTATCAGAGCAATGCGTAACTGAGGACAAATATTCAGTTAAATATCCCGGTGTGGAGCGGTTTAACTAAACTCAAAATAAATAAAGCGACTACTGCAATGCGAATAATCAGTTATTGTAATAAGGTCACTGCAAATTGTTTTTCGCCCCAATTCTTTCTTTATGGTAACCTAGGACAGATATCGATTTGTGAGACCATAACTCCACCCATATGGGCAGTTGAGCTTGTGAAATAAGGACATGGTTTGTATCGAAAAGGTAAATTATTCAACTACACTTCTATATCAGTCTGTTTTATGTTCAGATATCACATGTCCATGCCCCATCTAACAAACAAAGACATTTCTGTCGTAACTAGGTTACCCATAAATGAACATTAGGGCCTACACGAACACAAAATGACACGTATACGGACTTGCCGCAGTGTGTGTAGGTGTAAGGTACGAATAGTCCGTGACCTGACAGTTAATATAGAAAAGTGGATAATCACCATCTGCATCATTGAAAACTTAATTTGGATAAAATTTGATTCTTGAGTTTAAATGTTTGAAGTTACGCGTCGAACGCGCTACACAATATCGACAGAAATATCGCTGAACGTTGAATGCGTATATGGTTTAGCATGTTTAGCGTGTAATGATCTTACTTGTAATTGTCGTGTAACTCATGACAACCAGGAGATTCTTCACAAAACATGATAGTTTCTTCATCCTAGTTATGATCTCGATATACGTGTATTTCCTCGAGACAGAATTCACCTCTCCGCCATTGTTTTCTCCGATATGAGACTGATATTCACGTCCTGTAAGCACGTGACTAGGCCTGGTAACCTGTGGTAACATATTTATTCGATGTATATAATGTGATGATGATGCATGATGCAGGAGATGAGATGACGAGATGAGCTATGTTGTATAATTAATGTCCGGAATAGTTTGTATGGTCGATATTCACTGATGTCGAATGTTCGCGAACAAAATGAGATTGTTGGGACGTGCCACAAGATAATGATCCTCCAATTGCTCAGAGCATGACTAGATCTACTTCTCCTTTGCACAGAATTATTCCATATATGATTTGGTATGATATTAGGTAATAGACGGATTTAGTGGGAAGAGACGAATTTAAGTGGGATTTAGTGGGAAGAGATGGATTTTAGACGGATTTAGGTAATAGTGCATGGAAAATTTGAGTCGTATGACTTCGGGCATTACAGGTTAGTTTTCCTGGGCATTCTTGCATTTATCAGTTTTACCCCATGTCCATCAGACGTCCCCGATGCTCATCCGTTAACATCAGATGAGTTGTTTAGGATGATCTGTCATCACAGCTCCCGAGCTAGCGTATATAATTCCGCTTAAGCCGATGCTAGGGTCGTGTGTCTCCACATGAACAGCTGCAATAAAAGCGTGGCTGAGATACTAAGGCTACCTCCGAGAAGGTACCTTCGAGAATCCACCAAATTCTCGGGTCTTAATGTTAGGTGTCGACAAATGCTTTCATGTAGCGTCATATGGTTGCTTTTTAGTCGACAGACGTCGTCAATTTTTCCCACCTCTTGCATATCGCTCCAATTTATTATCTGTATATGGTAGGATTCTTCTGGTGGGCTGTTAGTCCCCAAGGCCTGCTCTCTGTACATGTCTCTCGACAAATATATGTAGGTTTACTGTTTTAGTGGGAAATTTAAGCCGTACGACGTCGGGCTTTACAGGTTAGTTTTCCTGGGTATTCTTGCATTTATCAGACGTCTGCCATGCTCATCCATAAACAGCAGATGAGTTCTTTGAGCTGATCAGTCATCACAGCTCCCGAGCTAGCGTATCCAGTTCCGTTTAAACCGGTGCTAGCGGCCGTGTGGATATTTCATTGTCTCCACATGAACATCTGCAATAAAGCGTGGCGGAGATACTAAGGCTACATCCGAGAACCCACCGAGTTCTCGTATCTGAATGTTAGGTGTCGATGCTATCCTGTGGAGTCATATGGTTGTTTTTTAGTCGCCAGACGTCGTCAATTTTTTCCACCTCTTGCATATCGCTCCAATATGCCGAATGTCAATAGCACAACACATATACATGTATATCCAAATGCAATTGAGACTAGCACGTAGCAGATGTGGGGCAGAAGATAGCTGGCTGCTATATTTCCATCACTATATAATTTGCACTGGTAAATAAATCCATTATGAATCAGGTTTCACAGTAAATCCCAAGTAAATGCCTATATAATGCTCAGTTAATCCTTTAGCCCTGGGTATTAGTATACCTACGTCAGTGACGATAGCCAACCAACTATCTGTCATCGTCCATTGCTCTGCGAAATTTATAACCTTCGACTGGCGTCACGTGACAGCCCTTGGACCAATGAAAATCGACGAAAATAGCCTAGGCTGAAGGGTTATGAAATATTAGAAACAGACATAACTAATTATATCAATAGAATTAACGATCCAACTTTTCTCCACATACTTTGCACAATAAAAAAATATTATAGAATTTATCATATCTTCGAGAAAAAGTATAGTTTTCTTTATTTAGACTTCTAATTTTGACGTTCGAGCTACTCACGGTGTGATGGATAAGGATGTCCTGGTGATTAGTGTCCCTTTTCATATCCTTCTCTATTACAACCAAGTACAGACACGTCCCCAATGTAGAGGAAAATGTCCTAGCTGAGTTAGAAGGTAGGAGCCGGACACTCTTAGCCACCACACCGGCATCCCCAAATGTAACCTACAGTCCAAGATCTCGGGGACCATACAGCATGGCATAATAAACAGGGCTGTCACGCAAAACTACTAACTATAAAGTTATGAAATATACACGAAAATTATTACAGGGATATGCCATTAACATTAGTAATAATAATTTGTCAACTAGCCTTTAGAAACCTTCGGAACGAAAGTCAAATTTGCCGCTCACAAAAACTGGTGCATTTATGTGATAAAACATATGCGCGTAAGAAGACAATTTACTACGGCAATATAGTTCCAAGGGAAACTAATGTCAATACGTGAATTACTTTGAAATATAACTTGAACGAATGTAGGAATTCACCACAAGAATACAAGAACTAATAATTAAGACCAAATTTGCATGAAACACCTTCAACAGCGCATATTATACGAAGCTGACGATTTGACCCAGTTCATTCCGTACTACAGAAAAACATGAGTTTCACTTTGACTTCGGCACGGACGGACGTCCTTTTAACTTTCTCCGCACTTTGGTGTTTTTATGCACAGTTTTATTGTAGTTTTTAGCTTAGTATCACTAGGACTGATAATGTAGTTCATCAGTATCGTCTTTTATTATCCAGTCGTGCCTTTTAAAGTCATTTTTATTCCAGCTTAGCATAGAATTTTGAGCGAGCTATCTTTTTCTTTCCTTTGTTCGCGTATCGCACTGGTCGCCATCTTGGTTGATTTTTTTGCTCAACTTATGTGAAGCCTTCAACGATCTTGTACCGATCCAGCCTTTGACTGTTTGATCTCTTCACTCCAAGAAGACAACCCATTACTAAACCTATGGATTATCATCGAGAATTTCATCAAAAAGACTAACTTTGTTCGTTACAATTTCCACACCCAGTGAGTTCACGTTAGGACGTGCAAGGCGCAACAATAACAACGACAACGACTACAACAGACCAACAGATTCCTGTTCAAATATAACAACGTAACGTACACACCAAGGACAAGGTAGGATCTACCCATACTCTTATCTATCCTGTACCAGAAAAATAACTTGTTTATCTAGAACTCTCAAACTGAACTGTATCCAGAAATATTGAACATTTGAATGAAAATTCCGTAAAACTGAATTTCCTTCTGGAAACCACGAACTGCATGAACAACTGACTCTATTTGATGTAACCTGTGTATCTTGGAAGATCCTGTATCTTTGACTATTGACAATTGCTATTGTGTGCTATAAATAATGACCCTATCTCTACCCCGAAATGTCTTCGCGCAAGATCTCCGAAATCCCAGGCCTGCTTCTTTACAACCTTCTCAGGACATCAGGAACTCAAGACTCCCTCCTCCACCACTAAACCCAACAATGAACAGACAAAAATCTTATGTTCTAAACAATTCGAAAGCCTTGGAAAAGCAATTGAAGGCTACCAATCGGCTAGCAGATATTCGTATAAAAGCGGACAATGACTCTATTTATCTCCAATTAAATGCTGCAATCTACCTGATATTTAAAGCGGCAGTCACATACCACTTTGATGTTTTTTTCCATCTCAAGAGGATCAGTTTCTTCAACCCAGGACAAAGATAGTAATGGTTCTCATGTCCAGACAACATACAGACTTGAGCTTATTAATGGAACAGGATACACCCTGAATCTTTACCACACAAACTCATCTGTACTTACTGTAAATGGTAAAAGTACCACAGATTTCCTTGAGGTTGACCTACCTGCCATTCAACTTCTCTTCAGTAAATTCCAAATAAATGGAGCAAGAATTAACATTCGATCCTTGAATCACAAACTGAAGAATCTGCTGCATGAGGCACTGACCTGTCGCCCCTCAAAGAGATCATCAAAAGCCCCCCAAAAAACCGTTTCTACTAAATCCAAATCCGAGACAGAAAACCCTAAGTGCACTGGACGCAAAAAAACTGCCTCACCAGAGGCATTTTATGTCAAGCTGGTGGACACTCCATTCACTATCGATGTGCTAGACTAAGCGCTGAGGATATCCCCAAATTCGAATCTGATCCAGACTCTGTGTTTTGCTGCCCTAATCATCAGCCCACTCAAGTTAGTGGCCCTCCTGTCCATGCCCGTCCCAGCTCCTCTTCCAGTTATATACATGTGACTGGTCAGTTAACCCAAAGGCACCCCTCTCACCATAACCAAGTAAAGAACGCTATCACTGCCTTTTCACCTGGAGTAAACAGGCCCAGAAATGATCTGCATGTACATCCAGACCCAAACGATGTTACAACCCCAAAGACCACGTCCCTGCTCGTACCTTCATACCTTATTCCAGGCTCCACTAATACTTCACAGTTACCCAATGTGGCCAAGTCAATATTAGCAGGGGAATTTCCACCAAGTCAAGAATAACCTGGTAATTCTGCTCTGTAAATACTGGGTTGCAACCAAGTACTCCCTGTAAGCTATGTGGGGCTTATTTTCATCTCTCATGTATCAGCAATCCAGACGAACTTATAATTGACAGTGAAGAATTCCACTGTCCCTCCTGTGCTAGTGAACGGTCTACAGTACCAGTACCACCTACCACCCATAATGTCCGACCAGACCAACAAAACCAATCAACCAACCATCCAACTCAAGTGCTCCTGGATCACAGTGGAGCCGAGACATCGTTAAAGACTATTTTTCCGAACTCCAGGCCAACTCTATCACATGAGAACCCATCAGCTACTCCAGAAGCACCCACCATTGTACAAACTCTTGCTAACTGCATTATCTCGGGAAGATCCCGGGGCACACAGCCAGTCAACCAGAGCTCACAGGAAGTCACCCCCCATCGGCACTTAGCTCGGCATTGAAAGAACTTAGGCAAAAAGAACAAAAACTAAAAAAAGCGGAAGATGACCTTAAAAACGGGAAGCTGCGCTGAAGGACACAAGAAAAGATCTTGCTACTGCTCAAGCTTACATTTATCAATTGGAAGCCCGAGTAACAGAACTTGACAGAAGTAATACCTTGATGAGAAAACGTATTTGTGCTCTTTAATCTACTACTCCTGTCTTAACCGGGGAACAACCTGTGACCTGTTCACCTACTTCTAGTGCAAATATACCTGAACATCAATGCCATATATCGGCCTCTCAGCAGGAAATGTCCGTCCTTAAGGAAAGAATACAAACTTTAGAAATTAGTGCCATCAACAGACGAATTAGTGACCTAGAGGACCGCCTCATTACCAAACCTGTACTTTCACCACAAAATGCAACCATTTTACAAGAACCAACCACCACTCAAATACCAAGCTCGAATCCAACACAGCTACAAGAACCAAGGCAAAGTACCTGGATAACCTACGTGTACACCCGGACAACCTACTCCAATGATGTATCCCTTGCCACCTTCATATTATCCTGGCTTGCTTCCAGTTCATCCTCCTCAGTACCAGCCTCGCTCCAGCGGTTTAGTATATTCCTACCACGCCATTCCGCCAGCTCAAATAGGTAACCCCTATAGGACTTTTCCGTTCAACGTATCTGGGCACAATGCAGCGGCGAATAACTTCAATAAAAATCCGAAGACAAGACAGCGGCCATTTCAACAACAGCCAGCCGGTCAACGACACTCAAATATAAATACCCATCGTACAACAACAAGTGAACTGAATTTGGATAGTCCTTCTACTGACAACAGAAAAGCTGATTTGCCTAATACGAAGCCAGATGCCAACAGTATTGTACAGAGTGAAGAATGTTCCACCAACAGCAAACATGTAGTCGTGAACCAATTTGTCAACGTTAAAGATACAGATACATCAACTAGATGTCCTGATTCATCAATTCTCCTCTCACCTGATGTGACACGTTCATCCACCTCCGCGAGGTTTCATGCCAGCAATCCTACCCAGGAAGATGTAACCTCACTCATCCCACTCTCTACAAGTACCAGCCAAGAGCATAATGCTGAGCTGCCCAGTTCTGCGGTCCCTTTTTTAGAGACCCGCATCCAACAAAGCCAAATAACATAATCAACAAAGAATCTGTAGGACCAACTGTGAACACCTCCTCAAATATTAAGCTATTAACCCTGAACTGTAAGAGTATCCTACCTAACGCCGACTGTATACACAACCTACTGCGACAAACCGATATTGCCTGCATACAGGAGCACTGGCTTTTCAACTTCCAGCTGCATCTTTCGAAGAACTTCAATCCAGCCTTTCGATGTGACGGTAAAGCAGTCGATGATCTCGATCCAATCAGCCCAACCCAGAGACCAAGAGGATTTGGCGGTGTATGTATTTTCTGGAACAGTTGTATTGACCACCTTGTAAGCCCACTGTCTGAAGATGGAACCAGGATCCAGGTGATTGAGGTTCGCACCATACCCAAACCATTACTCTGTATCTGTGTGTACCTGCCAACCAGAGGCTCTGCCACTTACACTGCAGATTACCAAGATAACCTAGATCAGCTCCACAAGATTCTTGACAAATATGGCGATAGTCATCACGTGTGTATAATTGGAGATTTTATTGCTGATATCACCTCCACTGCTTCAAACAGCAGGGATAAAACCCTCACCTCCTTCCTACATGCTCGCAAGCTTGAATTTCTTACTGAGGGCCCAACATGCATGCACGACAACGGCAGGGATTCATCAACGATTGATTATTTTCTGTTTCCCCGGGCCGATGCTCACCCCTGTGATGCCATTAGATGTCGTCAGCAACCCTAGACCCCGGTGGGACAAACTTGATCAAGTTCAGTATCGAGAACAACTAGCAGAAAATGTGGGCCATATCCCATTGGACGCATATTATGGTACATCCGGCATATTTGACTTACACCTCCTGTACAACAAAATTTGCACGGCACTAACGGAGGCGATTCCATCACCAATGCACCCCACAATGAAGGCACCAAGACGACTCAGAGTTTGGAATGATTCCATACACCATGCAGTACAACAAAAGAAAGCTGCCTTTTATAACTGGAGGAACTTAGGATCCCCTTCTAACTCTGACCACCCTGCAAATTTTGAACTACGACAGAGCAAGAAACGGCTACGACAAGAACAGAGAGTGGCGGTCGCCATCAAACGGGACTCCAACATGGAGAAAATAATGGAGGCCAGAGAAAATGGCAAGACAACATTCTTCAAATTAGTGAAGACCCAACGAGCAACCAAATCGGTCCCTATCGCCAGCCTCTTCGTGGGGGATACCTGTTACCCTGAGAGCGACATCCTTAAAGGCTGGCATGAACACTTTACCAAGCTCTCCACCCCATCCCTGAACCCAAAATTCAACTTAAGCTACAACTCTGCCGTTCAATTTGACAAAATGATCATTGAAGACCTATGCAAGAATCAAGAAGACCCCAGTCCAGTATTCACCGAGTCTGATGTGCGACTAGCAATATCCAACCTTAACACAGGCAAGGCACCAGATGGTGAGGGAGTATCTGCAGAACATATCATTCGTGGTATTGATATCATCGTTCCAGCCATAGTATGCCTGCTGAATGCCATACTGCGCCCAAACCAAGTCCCTGAAATTATGAAAAATGGAATCTTGACCCCTATCTTCAAAAAAAGGGAAACAAAGAACAGTCCACTAACTACAGAGGAATAACTATTACACCAGTAATCACCAAAATACTGGAAACCGTCGTTCGAAACCGAACCCAACCAGCACTCGCACAAGCACAACATTCTCTCCAACGTGATTTCACAGAGGGCGTTTCTCCACTATTCTGTGCACTTCTCCTGCAGGAATCTGTCCTAGAGTCGAAGCAACAGTCTAAAAACACGATCGTCGCCTTTCCAGATGCCAAATCAGCCTTTGTTGTTGTAAACCACTCGAGTCTTTTTCGAAAGCTGTACCACACTGGTGTGGATGGGACTCTCTGGCTTACAGTTGTCAACCTGCATGATAACGCCCATACACAGATCAAATGGAAGAAACGAACTGTCCGTTAAGATACTCCAGCAGCAAGGGGTCCGTCAAGGTGGCATTCTATCAACAGACTTGTACAAGATTTATGTAAATGACCTACTGTCTAGGCTCTCTGACACTGACCTTGGATCAAAAATTGGCCTATCCAACTGTTGCTCACCAACTTGTGCAGACGATGTCGCCCTGATGGCTAATAATAACCTTGACCTGCAAACTCTTCTTTTCTTAGCCGAGGACTACAGCTCCAATGAAAGGTATGAAATCCAACCCCAAAAAAGTGCTATCCTGTCAAATGAAAAAAGCATATCACCATTACAGATGGGGAGTCAGGATCTCCCTACAGCAGAAACTTCAAAGCATCTTGGTATTATTCGGGACAAAACACTGACCTCCTCTAAGCTCAATGTGGAAGAGAATATCTCCAAAGCAAGGCGAGTCCTATACTCTCTGATGGGTCCGGGTCTTCACGGCCGTAATGGCTTTAATCCCACAACATCCTGTCACTTGCTGGACATTTATTTCATTCCGGTACTACTACATGGTCTGGACGTGACCCCGCCAAACGTCAAGGAAATGGATTGGCTGGAACGTTTTTATAAAAAGGCACTGAAGGAAATCCTCTCCCTTCCCACTAGGGTCGCAGATCCAACTCCGTATGTCCTTGCAGGAACCCTACCATTGATTGCCAAGCTTCATCTGCGGGTTCTCTCCCTGCTGCGGAATATCTGCGCTGACGAAAAGATCATTGAGCATGACATTGCTGTTCGACAAGTAGCAACAAAGGGCCTATTCAGCACTAGCTGGTTTGCCAATGCAAGACAGATTCTTGCTAAATATTCTCTGCCGTCGATCCATGACTTGCTGGACTGCCCTCCATCCAAAAATCGCTGGAAGAGGATCACTAGGGGAGCTGTCAGAGCCTACTGGACCGAAGACCTGCTCTTCAAGATACGTTTGTATCCGTCCCTGCGTTTCTTGGACCCAGCTGATGATTGCTTGGAGAAGCCACATCCCTCGATTGCTTCAGTTTCTACATCACCATGCGATATACGCAGGCTAGGCATAAGATTGAAACTGCTTACCGGAACATATATACTCCAAGCAAATCGGGCTTCATTCAACCAGTATAATGTAAACCCAGAATGCCAGCTGTGCAACGATGGACCCGAGGACAGGCAGCACTTCCTGGTTAGCTGCAAAACTCTGGCAGACATCCGTATGCGATATATCTCCATGCTCCTCGATTCAATCTGTGACAACTGTCTCGATATTGTGAGTGCCAGCACAACTACTCCACAATGTGCCTGTGAGATGATCATTAACCCAGCCAGGGTTATCAAAATGCTAGGTGGCCACCCTGACTGTATCCCAACTTTTGAGAAGTACATCCGGCTATTAACGTACGGTCTTCATCATAAGAGAAACTTGGTGCTCCTTAAACAGGAATCCAGAGGTTGACTTGTCGGACAATATTGAACATTGTGTGTGACTTTGTGTGGTGAACAGATAGCTCTTAATTATGTCTCCCCCAACTATGTTGGGGGGAGACATCTAGTGTTTGTGCTGTCTGTCTGTCTGTCTGTCTGTCTGGATGTCTGAATGTCTGTCTGCCTGGATGGATGTCTGTCCGTCCCCTTGCCTTGTCTGCAAGATATCTTGAGAACTACTGGATGGAATTTCACCAAACTTGGATGGAAGCTTCATTGGGATAGCCCCCTCATTTGATTAGGTTTTGGTGTATGTGCGTGCATTCATCCGTGTCCGGTGTCCGTCCGTCCGTCCATCTACTTGTACATGTTTATTCAGGCCTTATCTGCAATATATCTTGAGAACTACTGGACGGAATTTCACCCCACTTGGATGGAAGCTTCAGTGGGATAGCCCCCTCATTTGATTAGATTTTGGTGTGTGTGCGTGCATTCATCCATGTCCGGTGTCCGTCCGTCCGTCCATCTACTTGTACATGTATATACAGGGCTTGTCTGCAAGATATCTGGAGAACTACTGGACAGAATTTCACCAAACTTGGATGGAAGCTTCATTGGGATAGCCCCCTCATTTGATTAGGTTTTGGTGTATGTGGGTGCATTCATCCGTGTCCGGTGTCCGTCCGTCCATCTACTTGTACATATATATACAGGGCTTACCTGCAAGATATCTGGAGAACTACTAGATGGAATTTCACCAAACGTGGATGAAAGCTTCATTGGGATAGCCCCCTCATTTGACTAGGTTTTGGTTTGTGTGCATGCGTTCATCCGTGTCCGGTGTCCGTCCGTCCGTCCATCTACTTGTACATGTATATACAGGCCTTGTCTGCAAGATATCTTGAGAACTACTGAACGGAATTTCACCACACTTGGATGGAAGCTTCAGTGGGATAGCCCCCCTCATTTGATTATGTTTTGTGTGTGTGCGTGCATTCGTCCATGTCCGGTGTCTGTCCGTCCGTCCATCTACTTGTACATGTATATACAGGGCTTGTCTGCAAGATATCTGGAGAACTACTGGACAGAATTTCACCAAACTTGGATGGAAGCTTCATTGGGATAGCCCCCTCATTTGACTAGGTTTTGGTGTCTGTGCATGCGTTCGTCCGGTGTCCGTCCGTCCGTCCATCTGCTTGTACATGTATATACAGGCTTTGTCTGCAAGATATCTTGAGAACTATTGGATGGAATTTCACCAAACTTGGATGGAAGCTTCATTGGGATAGCCCCCGCATTTGATCAGGTTTTAGTGTATGTGTGCATGCATTCATCCGTGTCCGGTGTCCGTCCAACCGTTCATCTACTTGTACATGTATATACAATGAAAATCGCTTCTTTGCAATTAATATTTTTAGATACGCAGCTTTGTTTAAGATACTTATTGCTACATTCATTTGATAGCACTTTCCCTTAAATTATGTGCCCATTCAAGGCAAGGTGGGAGGTTGGGGGAGACGTATGTTTTTGCTCAAAAAAACAACCAGCATAGGCTTCATGCCGGAGCGGCAACTCAAGGGTCAAAGCGGAACCTCTAGTTTTAATTTAATTTTACATTTTACCTTTTGTTATTTTTTACATGCATTTTAACACTCTTAATGAGGTGCCTCTCTTTAAAGGGGGAAATTACGAAAGTGAACTGAACTGAACTGAACATGGTCGCCATCCGTGGAATAGTTTGCTGTTCGTTGAAGAGAAACACGAGCTGTCCGACCTTTTTTACATGTATCAGCTCCTAATTGAACTGCAGCACCACGCCGACATGTTTTGTTGGATGCAAATCTAGTCTAGCTAGCGGATTGCCACATAGGCTGGGAGTTTTGCGAGGTTTCTCATTGAAACTCGGCCATGGAAGAGCACCATGCAGTTTGTTTCGCAGTTCCGCCAATGACATGGCCGCCGAGTGGCTATCAAGTAAAACAACGCTTCGTAAAGTTCACAGTTGTCTGGTCAGTCAATGGATTTACGTTGATGATTATGATGTCTGATGAACACAGTTAATGTCCGCGAATTTACCACAAGTAGGTTACAAGCGTCTAGTCCGTCATTCATAATCCAGCCGTCGTCCATTAGAGAATATCCGCGTCCATAATCCAAAGACCTATTCCATATTCCATATAACAGTATAAGCACCAAATTCAAAAAGACAATCATAGTATACATAAACGTAGGCTTGTTTCCTGGAAGAGAGAAGCGGTCAACAGTTTTCAATGATGCCGGCAAGACATCATGATGTTCCAAAAAATATCAAATCCGTATCGCTGATCAGTATTCTTAAGCCATAATATTCGTTGTAAAGTCGTCATCTAAAGAATGATGTATCGCAGTCACGCTTTGATTGTGATTGTTCATATGAGTACCATGAGGATCTTGAAAGACATGGGTTCATACGGCCCCTAGCCCCGGGTTAAGCGGAATTAGACACAAGTTACGAAACGTAGCGCCATAGATCTTGCACGCTACGTTCGTATTTTGCTATCAGCATGCGATATGTATCGCCAAATTCGAGAAACTTTGAGTGGAGGCGTTTGGTGGAATAGCCCTGTTTTATAAGTTTCTGCAACAATGTTTTGTGACGTTGATTAAAATCGTCACATTCAACACAGGATCTAGCAAATGCTACTAAGCGAGATATGTATGCGCCATATGCAGGTCCCACTGGAATATTACTGTCCAGAAAGGGATAGTTTACGATGTCGAAATTGTAATCATCTCTTTTGTCATAAAAACACGATCGTCGCCTTTCTAGATGCCAAATCAGCCTTTGATGTTGTAAACCACTCGAGTCTTTTTCGAAAGCTGTACCACACGAAAGGTATTCCGCGAAGAATATGGATATGTTGGTTAATCCATAGTTTATGAAATATGTGCAGATGCATGTGCGCTCAATAACGCGTACACAACACAGGCCCATCGCATTATGGGATGCCTTGGCGAAATATCCGACACAGTAAATCCGATTTATGTGTGAAGCCAATAATTCACAGACGTAGAAATCCCTGCGGGTAAAGCCCCTCCCAGTATGGGACGCCTTTATCACAGGTATATCAAGGAATAAAATATATATCAATTTGATGACTGCCCATATGTCATGGACTCAGGCATGAATATGTGGAACAATAAAAAAAATACACAGAATGAATTTATATACACTGGTATATCACAGTATATAGATGCAGTAAACATGCATCATGACATATGAAGTGGACATCCCTTGTAGGTGTAGTTATTATGTTCGAATTTGTGGCGTTATGGAGGGCTGGGGCTTGACCAAGATGAGAGAGAGAATTATGGTTTAAGGGCTTGAGTCTACTTGCTCGGTACAAAAAATAAGTTCCTATGTTAAAAGAAAAAGTTCTGCAGCTTTGTCTTCTTGATACCCTTGTTTTTTGTTGTTTTTTTAAATTAGTTTTTGTGTTCGGACTAAAGAGAGCAAATGTGAACATGTGAGTTGGAGAATGTAAACGTATTTTCGAAGTTGATCGGGATGAATTGGTGGGCGATGGTTTACATCAATAATGTTTGATTTTCATCAGTCACCATTATGAAAATGTCTATCGATAGTGACATATTCAATATCAGTTAGGCCTACTCTTTTGTAGACGTTTTCCCAATTAATTATTCCCATATTACGTGGTTTACATGAACCTTGACTGTTCAGACCAGGCCAGGTATTCTCCACGTATATTTACGTATGTGTTTCTACATGTGTTTTTAGCCAAAGAGCTTGTACATGTAATGTCTCCGCACCCAGTCTTCGTTAAATATCGTTTTGACTCCTTTCCCCTTCTTCAAAATCCTTCTCTGAAACCCTTATATGTTTTCGTTAATGGCTACCTACACAGGCTATAATATGAATGTTTCGTGTCCCCGGCCTACTATGTATTATAATTTTATTATTTGTTTTGTTTTTTATTGATTATTAGTATTTTTCCTTTCCTTTCCATTCCATTCCATTCCATTCCATTCTATTCTATTCTATTCTATTCTATTCTATTCTATTCTATTTTTTATTCTATTCTATTCTATTCTATTCTATTTTTTTTCTTTTGCTTTACGTCATGTCAGTTTCCCGGAACTCGTGTCAATCTTGGGTAAATTTATGACCTTCGACTCCAAAACAATCGGCGCAAAATGCCCGGTTTCCTCTGGAGCGATAGCTGCTGCCATATGTGTGATATCCACTTGTAAACACAGTGTTAAAAGAATCAGAATCGGAACTGCTGTGACATCAAGCTCATTTACACACCAAATGTGTACAAGACCCAAAAATCTTTGAAGTCAAAATCTCCACAACCAATTGGAATATTTTATGAAATACAGTTTAAAAATTTAATAATTGAGGTGAGACTTTTTCATTTAACTTACAATATTCCTTTTAGTACTCAGGAATTGGGATAGCAGAATTTGTACAAATCTCGTGTAAAATGAATCAACGCTCACCATGAACAATACATGAATGTCGATACGATACACGTCATCTACACTCAACATTATAACTATGTGATTGCTTTACTAAATGGGCAGCAAGGAGACACTTCTTTTTCCGTAGGCCTACTCGAGTATCGCCATTAAGGGGTATTTCCAGTCAGACTTACATTTGAGTTATATCCAGAAATATTGTATACTCCAAAGATCCGTTTGTCCGAAAATTATTGATGTTGATGAGACAGTACGGTCGTTTGATCAATAAAAAGTTCGGTTTACAAAATTCTGTTAATATTAGTCAGGCTTTGATATGTATAATGGCACAGATGGCACATCTTGTCAGCTTGTAGCTTAAGTCTCATATTGGGACAGTAATAATGTACATCGCAAACCGCTTTCATGTTATTGTCCCAAATTGGGACTCCAACAATGATTTTCGCGCCAATGGTTCCTTTTATCATAAACTAGGACATATATCGATTTGTGGAATAACCCAACCTATATGGGCACTCGAGCTTGTGAAATGGGGACATGTTTTTTTCTCGGAAAGGTATGTTATGCCACTACACCTCTATATCAGTCAATGTCAACCTAACAAATAAAGACGTTTCTGTCGTAACTAGGTTACTCATAAATGAACAACTGGGCCTACTCGGCCTACACAAATGACACGCTTTCGGATTTGCCGCCCTATGTGCAGGTGTAAATGGGTACGCATACTGTGTTATATATTAGAGCAAGTAGGAACAATACCGTACATATCATCGAGAAATAATTTCGATAGTTCATAGGAATTGTTTAGATTTGCTAGAATATTATCAGAACATAAAAAAGATGGGCGGACTAACCTGTATATTATTACACAGATTGGGTAGCGAAAAGAGGTCATGTGCCAAGTTCGACTGTTCACACGATCCTGATGCCACGGTCCAACCGAACAATATATTCTCTTACCCAAACCAATCAGAGTAACTATTGTGACCCTATCGAACGCGCTACACAATATCGACAGAAATATCTCTGAAAGTTGAATGCGGATATGTTTAGCGTGTAATGATCTAACATGCAACTGCAGTCTTAATAAATTAATATGCTGTCAATGCTCCCCAATCGTACATGTCGCTATATAGGATCTTACGTATTTCAATTGAATGTGGTGTTTTGAGCGCCCATACCATGAATGTTTAATAGCATTTTGACATCATGATCGCATCTGGACTAATCCACTTGCAGTCGGGGAGGGGAGATAGGGCCACATTGTCCATTTACCCCAATGTTTACACCAAAGACCAGTCCATATATCTACCCCGTATTATGGTGCCACAATGTCAGGACCACGGCAACATGAAAAGACACTCCGACAGCGCGGCGTCTAAGTCGACTGAGCCAGCCAAAAATTCTCTATCATTAATGTGCCCTTCAAAGCACTATGAAGTGCTCTCAGGATTGGCTAACACTCGAGTTACTGCAAGCCGGTTAGATCCTGCAAGCGACATATCCAAATGAGGGAGCAGATAGGATTTAATTTCAATTAGATTGCTGTAACTGTCGTGTAACTCATGACAACCAGGAGTTTCCTTACTACACCAGATAGTCTCTTCATCCTAGCCATGGTCTGGATATATGTGTATTCCCTGAAGTGTTCACATTTCCGCCATATTGTTCTACCAGACAGAAACTGGTGAACACGTCATTGATATACCTAGAGCGAGGCTACCACACGAATGAATAATTTATCCACCATACAGAGAACACATTAATAGTAAGTAAATCCATAATAACTGAATAATTAGCGTAGTAAAACCATGACGGGCTTGTTTATCCCATGGTTAATAAATCAGAAGAAAAGTTTTTTGCAGCAAGAGTAGGCGAGATTGAGGTAAACTGGGACTTTTTTCACCATTTTGCAAAAATCTCTGCTATTATTGTCCTGCAGAGTAGCCTGTAGATTATAACTAATATATAGTATGACATAACCATGCAAAAAACTGAAATATCTGTTATACGTTTCTCCAAAATCCGTTTTTAAAAAGTAAAAATAAAGTGGCACAATTTGTCCCGGACATGGGTGCACTGGGAAAAACTGGGATTCGGTTGGACAATAATCAAAATACATTCTAAATTAAGTAAACCGGGTATACTAATAGTTTTCATAGGAGTTTAGAAGATTCAACAGCGATGGTTAAGTTAGTTGCAATTTTGGATCCCTGCTTTACAAAAAATATTTCCCAGGGGCCAAATTTGAGGAAAAATATTTTGTGTGATTTTCATGCCAAGGAAAGCGTTTGACTGTGAAAGTGTTAGTAAAACTGATCAAAACCGATAGGATTATCCATCACTACTGTCTAGGAAATAAAATCATGCACTTTAGTAGCATTTTAGGATGAAATTTAAATTCAACATTTGATTGCTACAGTCCCAGTGTGCTCCGGCAAAAGTGTCCCAGTCTGCCCCGGGTGCATAATATATTCTGCTTTATGACAAAAACAAATACATACATCTGAGATAATAAATCGATATAATTAAAGTATACCGTTGTCCAACCTCTCTCTGCAGTAACAAAACAGCAATGAAATACTGCTGAAAACTTGGTATAACAAAATATAATCCTCAGCCCCAAAACTTTCCTTGGACTGCTCAAAAACATTTTTTTCGCCCCTAATGTTTTACCAATGATAATTTTCACTTGAAATCAATTTAGAAGTTGTATGGCGGTGGTGGCTTTCTGCTGATCATAATGTAATGTGCTTCCTGTTCTTGACATAGGAGCTAGACGGCTTGTCCCACTGTACTCCCTGTCTCACTGTACCCCAATATCCCCTACTGTGAGATATCACGTGACGGCCAATGATGCAATCGCACGAAAGACTCACTACTAGTCATATAATAATATTATTGGTTCGATCTTTGTATCCATGAGCTTTAAATGAGGTCATGTGTACCCTAAATTGTTACTTTTCTAAATCCGATATGTTAGAGTCATTCAGGTATAATCTATCTGCCGTGTTATTCAATATAGTCGGTTTCAATTTGACTATCGTTTTATTGTAAGTGATACGGATATATGATCTTTGTCCTGGCGTGATATTATACTCACCATATACGTATCTGAGCGTATATGGTGTATATATGGTGTGAGACAATTGATATCATACCCTCACACGCACATCCCTACTTCTTCATCCTCCTATATACTTCCACAGCACCCAGTAGATTATGGAAATTGGCGCGGAACGAAAATCACATGCAATTGTTCACAGACAGCGTCTCAGTCACACAGACTTGTATTACCGAGATATATACTAGAACGAACCTGTTAGTCTAAGTGGACTTTCGGAAAGTAATAGGATTGACATCACGAGGATCCCTCCTACTTAATGTTTGTACGCGAGTCGTCATTCGCTAAAGCTGCCAAAGAGCCGGCCTGTTTCTCTTTTCAGCTTAAGATGCGCAATTTTTGTCATTGTTGTTACTACAGCTGAGTACATTTCCCATAAGAGTTTATAAAATTCAAACTTGTGATGTTTGTGCGGTTATAGACGACTAGCATATGAAAGTGCTTTCTCTTGTAATATTAGCAGCCGCTGATTCCGCGGCGTGATATTTCAATTAGAGATAACCTGTAAGTATATCGAGAATATCTATGGAAGCTCAAGTAAATCAATTCAATAAACAACATCTGACATACCACAACATTGTACAGTAAATGCAGTGTGTTATTTCAAGAGATTAAACGCACATATATACAGCATATTAAGCTAATGGTAGCCACCACGCAGCTGGGCGTCTTGGACAACAATACCATGTTGTTGGAGTATATAAAAGTCCATATTTACACCATGACGTTTGATTCTACAAAATGATCAAACTTCTGTACTTTTTCGACACGAGCCGCGAAAACCTATGAAATACAAACAGATAACCGTGCATTAATCCGTTCCAACCTGATGAGTACTCATATGTTTCATCTAATTTATGTATTTAATCAAAATGTATGTTTGTCAATGGCATTGCAGAATCCGTTCTGATTGTACATGTAGAATATTGGAAAATAAACTGCTCTATTTTTAGTCAAATCAGCTTGAAATTTGAAAATTATTTTAATCCAAAATTACATTTATGTTATGGAACAATGGAAAATAAAACAGAGCTTCAATAATTCTCAGCCAAATCAGTTTGAAATTTGAAAATCTAATACAGAATTACATTGTATGGACAGTAAAACAATTCCTTGCAAGAACGAGAAAGGGGAAATTTGATCTGCTTTATAATACAAATTAAACAGTACTAAATTCTTCAACTTTAAACAATTAAGCTAGTAATTTGAAATGAAGTTTAGAAATCCATAAATGTTTAGGAAGCAATTCAGTTTGGACAGCTTTTTCGTTCCATGTAGGTATGTTATAATTCTATGAGCTAACAAATATGTTTTTCCCTAACATACATAATATTAACAGTTCTACATTCTCTAGAAATCTGATCATGAAATTTATCCATGTTTATTATTATCTCAGATGTATGTATTAGTTTTTTTCATAAAACGGAATATATCATTCACTCGGGTCAGACTGGGACACTTTTGCCGAGGCAAACTGGAATAATATTAATCGAATGGTAAAATTTACTTTCATCCTAAAAAGTGCATAATTTTGTTTCCTACATAGTACTAATGGCCAATCCTATCGGATTTGATGAGTTTTACTAACATTTCAAAGTCAAATGCTTGCATGGGCATGAGAATCGCGCAAAATATTTTTTGCCTCAAATTTGGCCTCGGGGAAATATTTAATGTAAAGCAGGGGTCTAAAATTGCAACTAACTTAACCATCGCTGTTGAATCTTTTTTTTTTAATGATTATGTCATACTAACTATTGGTTATAACTAGAGCATAGAAGGTTAATCCACAGGAAAATAATAACAGAGATGTTTGCAAAAAGGAGAAAAATATCCCAGTGTACCCCAATCTCCCCTAGTCTGTTTTATGTTCCGGTAACGCATTTCAATGCCTACAGGAAGTAACATTATCTTAGCAAACCTAACAAACAAAGTCAATTCTGTCATAAAGGACACAAAGGACATTCTTAAGTTAGAGTTTGTGGGTCACAGGTGATTTGCCGCTCTTTTATCTGTATAATGCTGTACACTGTGATCTGAGATACATATATACCTTGAAAAAATAAACCTGATAAGTCAACTGTATCATCAAAAACGTAATAAAATTACATCGCGAAGTGAAATATTTCAGATAATAAGTGAAACTGATGGGATTCAATCAGTTATTGATAAGAATAATCAGGTTAACAAACCGCACATATTGTAGACTAATTTACCATTTCGAGTGTTCAACGTGCTCATTTTTTTCACACAACGATCTTACCCGTAATTGTTATGTAACTTATGATAAGCAATAGAGTCTCCACAGCACACAGTGATCTCATCATCCAAGCGATGCACCGGATATACGTGTTTACTTCAGTCTATTCATCGTAAAATATGTCCATATTTTACATAAGGTGGCATCAGATCACAATTAATCACTTCCGGGTCAGTGCCCTCGACCTACATTGTTTAGAAATTTGAGAGCAGATCTTTATGGATTTTATGAGCTGCTATTTTTCAGCATTTCTGATACATCTGATATTTCAACTTGCAGATGAGTCTTCAAACTGTACTTCCTTGTGTTGATATGGGCCACTTTGGAAAAAGCATGGTGGATGAAGACATGATCAGTGAAGGGTGAGAAGGCTCCCGGTTTAGAAATTGAATGACATTCTGTAGCACCAATCAGCTGTCAGTGGCGGTAATTTGAAATTTCCATGGTCAACATCTGTCAAGACTTACACTGGTAATGTCCCACAAGGTAAATATTGACATGCCAGGTGGATTTATGCATTGTGAATTTTCTGGATTTTTGCCGATTTTTAACGTTAATACATAACAAGTAACAGAATTAATTGTGTACTGATACCTGTCACACGACATTTTCACATTTGACCAGAGAACTTTAAATCGTCACTCTGGCTACAGTTTTTACTGGATCAGCCCAATTTTTTCCATGATGACTCATGAACAACGTACAAATATTAGGGTTGTTTCAAATTTATGTTATTAAATTATTAATAAAATAAAATAAAATTTTTAATTATTTTAATAATTTTTTTAATTATTAAAATTATTTTTTTTTCTGTCTAAATGCGGTTGAAATAAATATCATACTGATAATGCTGGATAACACCTCTTGTATTGTTATGCCATTTTTGCGACAAAATTGAGACCTTTTGGAGCAAATATAGGCAAAAAATGACTGATTTGTCAGTACTAGGGCCAAATAGTCAATGCCAAATATGACGAGGTTCATTTAACACAGCTGGTAATTATGAGCAAATTAACTTTCAAGATACAATAAAATGTAAATGGAAGAAAGGAAATTCACATAGATACAATTACATGCTTTTATTCAAAATCTCGACCTCAGTTCAAATCTTCAATGCTTCAAATCATTTATGCATTAATTCACTTTATATCAGTCTAAAACCACATGAAATTAATAATAATTATATCACCTGTAAAAACTCAGATGTTTGTTCCACACACAAAGAATTTCCAAAATGCCTTTTGCATTTGTAACTTTAATGAGACAAATAAAATCTGATTAACTGAGTCAACAATTAATCTGACTGTTGATGGTTTCAGATTGTTGTGTGTTTATTGTCAGTCACATTTGCATCATAGCAAATACTTTCTCTTCATTCCATTTCCACTATCTCCAGGATTATAAGTTTGTAATTCTCTTTCATATTCATATCAGAGATCTTGTGGGTAGCAAGGAACATGGATTACAAGCACCAAATATTAGCAAGCCCCATACAACCACCTCCCCCCCCCCCACACACACACATCAACTCTGGGAATTTCGCACAGTGTGACTCAGAGGTATGGCCTCCAACTCTGTTGGAAGATAGGCCTTTCTCACTGTAAGTTGCCGCTTTAATCTTTCACCAAACAGTTAACAGTTTAAGTGAGGCAACTTCCAGCTGTCCTCATCTTTCATGGTTGTTAATGTAGCAGAGATAAGCAAATGACCATCAGATATGTTGTCATTGAATTTTATTCCTTTTTTTTCTTCTATGTTGTGTTTTGACAAGTGTTGCCTGTTTGCAGACATTGCATTCATGGACTTGAAATCTGACACAGAATATATTTCTCAATGTTATTTAGGAGTTTTCTCAGTAATAATAACTGTTTACAAGTAATATGTGCATCTTTCTAATTACTGCCAGCAAGATCTTGATGAGATGTAGATCCATCCAACTGAACTGACATATATTCTCTATATGGAGTTGTGTATACCATAAACACCTCTATGTTATATTTTGGTATGTGTTGTGTACCCATTTGTGTATATCGCTGTCACTTATTACAGGTTTAAACATGTCTTTGATCTTTGTATCAACATCAAATTTTAATCACATTTGATAGATTACTGGGATGACCCACTAATTACATGGGGAAGTTAACCACTGCCATGAAGGAAATGTTTATCAAATGTAGTATAAATGAGCAGCTTGTAAACAAAGTATGTTTTGTCACATTTTGAATTTAATTTTTCTTTATTTTTAAATTTTAATTTGAAAAATTTCATAAAAAATGAATTAAAATAATAAACAAATAATTTAAAATAGTGTTTAACATATCTAGTTAATGCTTTATACTTCTTTTTATAGGCAGAAGGATTGTCGACTTGGTGCTTTTTACCAGATGGAAAAATATGTACAGGTTAGTGAGATATTGTACTTTTTACTTGTACGTCAGTCTTAAGGCATATGGGGCAAACTGAGGGGAAATTATAAAGGGGGTACCCTTGGTATATAGGCTGTAAAATCTCTATCTTTGCATAGTTTTATCTGTGCCTTCTCAAGATTGTTTGGGGATGGGTATGGTTTGTTCAGATGAGAGCATTCCTTATTTTAACAATGGTTCCATCCCTGACAGGCATCAGATCACAATTAATCACTTCCGGGTTTGAGAAATTTGAGAGCAGATCTTTATGGATTTTATGAGCTGCGATTTTTCAGCATTTCTGATAATCTGATATTTCAACTTGCAGATGAGTCTTCAAACTGTACTTCCTTGGGTTGATTTGGGCCACTTTGGAAAAAGCATGGTGGATGAAGACATGATCAGTGAAGGGTGAGAAGGCTCCCGGTTTAGAAATTGAATGACATTCTGTAGCACCAATCAGCTGTCAGTGGCGGTAATTTGAAATTTCCATGGTCAACATCTGTCAAGAATTACACTGGTAATGTCCCACAAGGTAAATATTGACATGCCAGGTGGATTTATGCATTGTAAATTTTCTGGATTTTTGCCGATTTTTAACGTTAATACATAAAAAGTAACGAAATTAATAGTAGGCTGATACCAGGTTGCACTTTAGGCTTCAGGCTCCTAAATAAAAAAAGTCCCGATCCGTTAAACGTAATCTCTGCCAAAGACCCGAATTATCTCGATTTTTTCCGCCTTCGTTGCAACGAATAATGTATTTCATCCATTCAGCTGCAAATTTTACTTCGATTCATTGTTCGATAACATGCCTCGCCGTGGACTATTTGCGGGGCCTGAGCACTGCTTTCAGCAGGCAGAGAAAACAGCAAAATGAGTACCTCGTGCGCACAGCTTAAAATGTTGAAGGGTAATGTTCAACTCCCCACTCCCTTATATGTGTTGTAATTTGTCAAGAAGTTTGTCATCTTGTAGCACTGGAAATAAACTACTTCCTGTCGAAAGATGAACGTTTAAATTCAAATAGGGAATCAACGAGGTACACTTTTGTTAATACTGCCGAACGTGTAAATTATTTAGGAGTCTGATGCCTATTATATCAGCATGGACTGAAAGTATTTGATCAAGCAGTGTTGGAAAATGGACTCTTGGTAAGGTATACACGACTAAATTGAGTATCGTTGATAAATTATTCATTTTTTGGTGAAAATTTGGAAGATTCCATTCAATGTTGGGGGTTGAGATCGGGTGGGGTCGTTTCATGAAGGGTATATTAAAATCGACTGTACCGTCTCAAATATTTTTGATATATCATCTGGTGCCTCGTTGAAATGCTAAAATGATCGAAAATGCTGGTTTCTGGTGAGAACGTACGATCACTGTAATGTCCCTATTTGGTTCAAGATGAACTGGCCAATATCAGCACTGATTCACTTAGTCTCATGATATAACAGAATGATCAGACACCCGAATGAGGATGCTTAAGTTGTCAGATACAGACATTACAGACTAGTTTTAACTGGACTATCCTCCATTTGGGGGGTCTGCATCAGTGGCTATTTATTCACTCTTGGTGAGTGAAATAATTATACAAATTTATTATAAATTCCTGAACTCTCTGTGTCTGCAATAATACAATATCTGGTTCAGAAACATTCGTTTGCTCTTGGCTAACATCTGACATAAACCGGGAGGGTCATCCTGAATTTATACGCCTGACATGGGGGGTGGTGACAGATTTCGTAACATTATTTGCATTGTCCTCCGTTCGAATTGACAATTTTTGGCATCTATTGTAGAGAAAACATTCTCAGTTAATATATAACTAAATACGACAGTTTCACGCTCTGGCGTGGCTCCATCCCCTGTGAACCTTTCTTGGTTTACCGAAATGATGTAAGCTTGAAATGAAGAGCTTTGTAGCTTTCACACTTGGATCAGTTCGGTCCTACTTCTATGATATACAAGAGTCTAGTCAGTCATTCAATATTCAGCCGTCGTCAATTAAAGAATTTCTGAGTCCATAATCCAAAGACCTAATTCATATAATAACATTAGCACAAAATTAAAACGATAAATCACAGCATACATAAAACTAGGCTAATTTCTTCTGCAAGACAGAAGGCTAATCTCTCCTGCAAGACAGAACCATCAACAGTTTCCAATGATGCCAGCAAGACATCATGATGTTCCAAAAAGATCAAATCCGTATCGCTGATCAGTATTCTTAGTGCATATGATATACGTTGTAAAGCCGTTTGAGTCACGCTTTGATTGTGACTATTCATATGAACATTATGAGGATCTTGATATACATAGGTTCGTATGGTCCCTAGTCCCGGGTTAATCGGAATAAGTCACAAGTTACGAAACGTACCACCATAGATCTTGCACGCTACGCTCGTATATTGCTATCAACATGCGATATGTATCGCCAAATTTGAGAAACTTTGGGCAGAAGCGCTTGATGGTCAGCCCTGTTCAACAAGTTTCTGCAATAAATTTTCGTGACGTTGATTAAAATCGTCACATTTAACAGAGGGTCTAGGAAATGCTGCTAGGCGGATATGTATACGGCATATGCAGCTCCCTCTGGTATATTAATGTCCAGATAGGGATAGTTTACGATGTCGAAATTGTAAACATCTCTTTTGTCGTAAAGTCGACGAGAGAGAGAAGGGATCCGATATAGGTCTAAATAAAATGTGCCGCTAGGGCCATCTGTAGATTTCTTCAAATCCAGTGAAGGTGAATATGTATCCTTCGCTGCGTCATTTATAGCGATTATCCACAGCAAGAAGATCGTCTATATAGCGTTTGGTGAATGAGAAGGAACGGGCTTTGAAATAATCTGACTGTATATAGTCGTATCCATAAGAGAACAGATATAGGTCAACCAAAAGGATTTGCACGATTATTACCCATTGGAATACCTATACGCTGTTGATTGTTGTATTACCATAGATATTATCAATGAGAAACTTAACTCTATAAACAAAGAAGCATCCCATGAATGATATTTCTTTGATGAATGATATCCCTTGCATGTAGTATAATCCACGAGCAAAGCCTGGCTACATTCGAAGTGACTACCATGAAGATTTTTCTTTAAAATTATGCCTTTTGCATTGCTAAGGCGCCCATCTTGCATTGGTTCGCTTTTATTAGCAGACCCATAGATATAGAGCGATAAGCTCAAGTTTCAAGGACATATTCAGGGGGAGGAATCGGTCCCGTGTCAATTTCCAGTCTAAGGCACATCTCATTGTCCAGGCCGGATAGGATTGGATGTAAAAATCCTTCAGCTTTAGCATGTATCCAACTGAGCTATCCGAAGGATAATTTTCCTTCTCAACTAGGTAATCAGCAATCGGTTGTTCTCGAGGTAGTCCTGGGTGAACGAAATACGTACATCCGAAAGTGGGGATGCAACCAATGTAGTCCTCATTTGGGCGACTCAGTGCAGCTATTTTTTCGAGAAATTCAGTTTCACAGTCTACTCAGTCTGTGTCTACATTTTATTCAGCTTATTGTTTTCTCATTTAGATCTGAAGTCAAAACTGGGCAAATCTGATAGTTCAGATGTATTTTTCATTTTCGTGAATAAACGCGTGAATCTTAATTCAGTGCATCCTATGAACGGTGTGTCAGATAAAGAATCACAGATCTGGTCTCTGAGAATCGTAAAAAGTCAACGTGTGGCAATTTTGAGGGATCTGATTTGTTCTGGTTGGCGTATATATTACTGCCACATAATCCAATTAGGCTGTCGAAACTCATTTACATTACACCAAGCCAATTTCTACATTCTTTGATAGGGCCGTGTGGTCATGTCATTCAATATGTCCACACGAACAGCTACAATAAAGCGTGGCTGGCATACAGATCATCACAGGGATCACTTTTGGATCTTGTGATGATTTTAGAAATATGCAATCAGTATATTTGTCTGTGGGATCATATGACTTCTTGTCAGTACGCCGATATCGTCTTCCATCACTGTTTTAATGTTGGGTTTACAACTGATACATCCGAATAAGTGAGTGGTGACACATTATCCAATGAACTATATCATTCATAGAGGATCTTACACTCGTGGCTATTCAATATGAAAGTTATGACACGATGTAAAATATCGAATGAGATAATGAAGGTTTTAGGCTCATTTATATTTTGATCAGGTTATTATATAGAAAATCATATATATATCTCGTGTTTGGCTAATTTGTCATTTTAATATGTGCATGTACGCGTTGCAGAGAGGAGTCCCGATTAACCTCAGAGATGTTAACCAGAGGTTGAATTAGGTTCAGGTTTCCTGCATCCTGTATAAATGGAAACTTGCACTTGAATTAACTTTATCTACATGTGCAGGGTTTGCTCTGAAATGAATATAGCTGATGTATACGGATTCGATTTGACAAATGGAAATGGTGAACTGTGTTTGACCATGGGAGCCTTTCTGAAATGGAAATGATTCTCTCTCGATTGGTTTCTCGTGATTAAATAACGTATTGAGTTGTATATGCATATAAACTGAATGGAGATAGCAATTCTTTAGACTAGAAGACCCTGTCTCCTTTGAACGCATCATGTTCATTGTTAGAAGTGAAATGTGTGTATACCATTTGGACTATTGTACTATGTGATGTCTACCAACGAATAAATGCGAGTTTATTGTGAAGAAGCTTCAATCTTGTGTCAAATCTTTGGAGGCAACTTCAGAGTCGAACGAGCACTTCTGGTACAGGTTATGCAAAGACGAACCCTTCAGTAAATAGAGTTTGCGAACTTCTCTGTATGCTGTAAAACGTTTGCAACGAGTTGAGTAAGTTTTACATGTTGCGAGCTTTAGCGATCAACATATAATAATTACTCAATTCTGTTTATCACATAACTATTTTAAAGCAAATTATCAACGCAATAATTCGAAAGATTTCGTCGTCAACTCTATCTCAAAATTTCTTTTCTTTCTTTCCTTCTCTGCGTAAAAACGGCCCTGGCTCAGGCGTATCACAGCCTCAAAAGTTACTGTATATACTAAGCCGATATAGTTCCAAAACGCAACAGAGTTTGAGCACCTCCCTTTTAAGGCTGACCAGTTTTCACAGCATCTCAAAATATCGTGGACCATTTCACAACAGAATGCAATAAGTGTAACTTGTTAAGTATCTTTTCTTTACTTCATACATTATTTTGGAACAGGTCATGCCACGAGTTACGCTCATGTTCGCTGCATGTCATCATGCGCGCGACATGTTGGCGTGTTCTCAGCGAGGTGACGACAAGATAATTTCCAATTCGTTTGAATCCGTTTGAAGTCTCTAATCATCCAGATCTATTGGAGGAATAAGCAAACATCGGAAATATTCCATGCAGATATTGCAAAGGAATGAACAAACTTTTAGTTTCGAGATCTAACGTGATACGGTACCCAAAATGATAAGCTGCCTCGAATCGAAAACAACAATGACAGACTACGTGAGTACAATACA
This sequence comes from Hanleya hanleyi, assembly GCA_036873755.1. Classification (NCBI taxonomy): domain Eukaryota; kingdom Metazoa; phylum Mollusca; class Polyplacophora; order Lepidopleurida; family Hanleyidae; genus Hanleya; species Hanleya hanleyi. The sequence goes on along the minus strand of JAVTVY010009943.1, from coordinate 11,893 downwards.
AAACATGGAGCTCAACACTGTCGAAATAATGTATTGATGATCATTGTTGCTTGTATGGCTATTGGCAATTGGCAATTATAGTTTGCCGGCCGATGCAAATATAGTAAACATAGTATTTCGTAATGAAATTTTATCAATTGAAAATAATACTTCAATTACGTCACGACCAAGCGAAGTAACTTATTTTCTCACACTTCATGTATTATCCGACCAGCGTGTTGGTGCATATGATAATTATGTCATGACCATATTTTTCCAATAACACCGCAGTTATGTGATAATTCCTGATATGGCTGTTAGATTGAACAGATATATAGGCCAGTCAATTAATAACCCGGTTGTACGATCAATTAATTAATCAATCAATTTATTTATTCACCAGTTCAAATTCATACAAATTATTGACAGTATATTTCAAATACGATTATATCAGTAGTAATACTTTGATGAAAGATACGTAGATTATGTCTGCCGGGAATAAAACCCCAGAGGGTTTGTTCTATCCAAAAATAAATATATAAAATAATATGGAATTACCGCATTTTCCCTCAAAATGGCAAATAATAGAATGTTCTCATGCTTACAGGATGTACAAGCTGTCAGCCCAATACCAGATATTTTTTCAACTGTGACATGAAAAAAAGAAATAGAATCGGTAGTTTATTCCATAGCCTAGGACCTTTAATTCTTGCACAGAAGAACGAGAGATCAGAAGAATAGAATGGTCGATACAAATTGATTCTGAAATTTCTTGTAGCGTATCGATGCACATTTGATATGCGGGTAAAACATCTCTGGTGGATAGTGGGTAAAAGTAAGGGGTGATAACAGAACTTGTGGACATATTGTAAAAGAAGATAATCATTAATCTGTGGTAGTGTAAGAATATTCAGATTTTTAAAAAGAGGCTCGGTATGTTCATGCCTTCCATATAGAGATATTATTCGGATTGCACGTTTTTGAGAGTTATTAATGCAGTAAGATGGCTTATGTAGGTATTGCCCCATACAAGATTGCAATATGTCAAATATTGACAAATGAGAGAATAATATAGCATGAGTAATGTTGTTTTTTTGTTAACTTGGTTTTTGATATGATTTATAACACCTAAATTTCTTGACAGCTTCTTAATAGCAATTTCTGTTATATGTGACAGCCAATTCAGTTTACTATTAAAGTAAACTCCAAGAAATCTACTTGTTATATAGGTTGACCATTAACAGCTATTGTTGGGAGCATCAACATTTGATCGTTTGCTTGGTCTTATAAACATGAATTTCGTTTTAGCTATATTTAGAGATAGTTTGTTGCGAAAGAACCAGGTATGTAGATTCTCCAGTCCCAGTGACATACCTGTAATGAGGTTAGTATAATTTTCGTCTGAAAGAATGACACTGGTATCATTAGCAAAGAGCATTATATCAAGCAGGTGAGTAAGGTTACTAATGTCATTTATGTCAAACATAAATAGAATAGGGCCTCATATTGAGCCATGGGGAACGCCACAGCTCATAGAGTTAGAAAACGACATTGTATCGTTGAACTTAACATGTTGTGATCTAGACGATAAATAACTTTTGAAGCAGGAGTTTGTAGTTCCTCGGAATGATCAAGCTTATACAGTAATACTTCACGTCCAGGGGGAACACTCATCAGGTCACTGATATACTTTTACCTTTTGAGTGCCTTGGCCATTTCTCCTCGGGCCCAGACCGGACTTCAAGTACAATTTCTGCGCCCTGCGTTTTAATTCAAGTTTTGGGCTTAGTGGTGTCGCGAAGTTCGAAAGTTAGAAGAAGAGTAGTCATTGACGTTTGTGGCGATCTCGGTCGGATTATTTACTTCATCTTCATTAAAATGGAAGAGATACCGTAGATATATTAATGTCGGAAGCCATAAAGCATTCTTTAGCTCTACTACATACAAGAGATATCATTCATGGGATGTTTCATTGTTTATAGAGTTGCTTTAATTTCTCATTAAAAATATATTTGTGAAATTTGGCAACAATATATATACAGCATATAGGTATTCCAATGGGTACTAATTGTGCACCCGGGTGGCTGACCTATATCTGTTTTCATATGAATACGACTATATGCAGGCGCTTTCAAAAACCGATACATTCAAATCCCGTTCCTTCTCATTCACCAAACGCTATATAGACGATCTTCTCACTGTGGATAATCGCTATATAAATGACGCAGTGAAGGATATATATCCACCTTCACTGGATTTGAAGGAAACTACAGATAGCCCTACAGGCACATCGTTTTTAGACCTATATCTCTATAAAAATGAAGCGGGCCTTCTCTCTCGTCGACTGTATGACAAAAGAGATGATTACAATTTCGACATCGTAAACTATCCCTTTCTGGACAGTAATATTCCAGTAAGACCTGCATATGGCATATACATATCACGCCTAGTAGCATTTGCTAGATCCTGTGTTAAATGTGATGATTTTAATCAACGTCCCAAAACATTGTTGCAGAAACTTATAAAACAGGGCTACACCACCAAGCGCCTCCAGTCAAAGTTTCTCAAATTTGGCGATATATATCGCATGCTGATAGTAAAATACGAGCGTAGCGTGCAAGATCTATGGCGTTACGTTTCGTAACTTGTGTCTAATTACCCGGGGCTAGGGGTCGTATGAACCCATGTACTTCAAGATCCTCACGGTACTCATATGAGCAGTCACAATCAAAGCGTGACTGAGATACATCATTCTCTAGATGACTGTACAACGGATAAGAACACTGATCAGCGATACGGAATTTTTTGGAACATCATGATTTTTTGCCGACATCATTGAAAACTGTTGATTGCTTTTGCTGGAAACTAGCCTATGTTTATGTATACTATGATTTTATTTATATCTTTTTGAATTTGGTACTAATACTGTTATAGGGAATATGGAATAGGTCTTGGGATTATTGACGCGGATATTCTTTAATGGGCGACGGCTGAATTATGAATGACGGACCTGACGCATGTAATTTTAATCCCATTGTATGAAGGTCTTTTAAACCCCATATTTCCAAGTGGTATCATAGGCTTTTTCCAAATAAAAAAAAAGATAGAAACCACATGTTCATTCCTGGCGAAAGCATTCTTAACATAGGAATCTAATCTAACATAATGGCCTCATAATATACATTCATTTTCACCTATATTTAGTTCCGTTGATTGCTCTATTAAAAGAATCCATCTCTAATTCCAGAATGCTGGGTCGACATCGGACCTTACAGACTAGTCTTTTGTCTTAAATGCCGTCATTTACATCTGACGACGATACAGCTCACCAATCTCCAATGTACGAGTTGTCACAGCGAAACAGCTCACCAATTACCAGTATACGAGTTGTCACAGCATTTCCGCCATGCTCTCTAGATTTGTATCTAATACCGCTTATGCCGGTGCTAGGGGCCGTGTGGTCATATCATCCAAGTTGCCACATGAACAGGTACAACAAAAGCGCACCTGAGATACAACACATATCACGAATCGTTAGATTGTTGGTATGTGCTTTAAAATAGGTTAACCAGAAGACTATTCTATGAAGTCATGTGACGCAGTCAGTATGTCGGCACCTCTTCCCACTTCCCTTATATGTGTTGTAATATCAGAATTCCTACTGAACAATATTGCAGAGAAACATCGATATTGGAAAAACAAAATGGCCACCATTGATACAATAAATTACCATTACGAGCTGACTCAATGAGGCTAGAATCATGCTATATGGTTCTTTTTGATGCATTTTCGGAATCCCAAAATTTCATGGTATATATGGGGACGACATTAAATGTCTAGCAGGTGGGCATTCTGTGCAGGGCTGATAATTGTCATAAAAGTATATAGGGAAACGAAGGTTTGGCGTCTGGTGGATATAATCGTTCAAGTCAAGATCATTGTGCATCATAGAGTACTAGTACAGTATAATAAAAATGGTCATGACCATTGAAACCATAATAAAATGACGAGGGTTCGTCCAGGGTTTGACGTGCATGATATGTAAGATTAGCTATCTGATTCTGTCCGAGGGTCCTGTTTGATAAGAACATTGACAATTTCAAACAACGTCAGAATGTCTGTAACTGATAGGTTTATCATTTCCCATACCTTCCCAAAGTGTCACTGAGGTTGAAATCTGTGAAAATGTGATGTCATATCCTACCTCTGTGATATGCATAAATAGATGTTACTATAAACACTTTATGCCTTCTGGCAACAACATTTAATGACTGTACTGTGTAAGCTGGGAACAACAGAGCATTCAGAATGTACATTACATAGGGCTGTTATCTGTCTGTTGCTTCAATATATATATGCAATGGAATAATGGGAATATTACACAGACAGACAATGGGTAACGTAACAATATAAAAGCTATGTTTCCATGTCGAGTTGACCCTGTGAGCCCGGCATCTCCATATACCCAACATTATACCCTTGCTCAACAACACGACATATCTCACAGAGTGACTCAGCACAAGGCTTTATTCAATGAAATAAAACATGGTAGATTTTCAGAACAATTTTGCACAATAAATCTTGCTGCATCGCTTGTTTATGCATCTTCGTGAGAGTGGATGTTATTGATCAATCAAATAACAAAAAATGCAATATGAATATATATATGCAATGGAATAATGGGAATATTACACAGACAGACAATGGGTAACGTAACAATATAAAAGCTATGTTTCCATGTCGAGTTGATCCTGTGAGCCCGGCATCTCCATATACCCAACATTATACCCTTGCTCAACAACACGACATATCTCACAGAGTGACTCAGCACAAGGCTTTATTCAATGAAATAAAACATGGTAGATTTTCAGAACAATTTTGCACAATAAATCTTGCTGCATCGCTTGTTTATGCATCTTCGTGAGAGTGGATGTTATTGATCCAGAGACTTTCCCTCTATTACTCGGAGAATTTCTCAGTCTGCTCCAGGAAAGGAAATTAATATGAAGTAGTTACTAGTTGAGTAAAACCGGTTGAGCAACTATATACAGTACTCAACTCTTATGATTTGCAATCACGCTGTTATTCTGGGCTTCGTCTGAAGAAACTAAAATGTTGCTATCCATATTACCTCTTCCACAGTAGCTGGGAAATGGCCTCGAAGTGCGCTGAAATAAATATAATTTGCACAGGTCATATTGCAGCGTAAAATAACCATATTACAGTTTACAAGAGTGTGAGCCTTGACTGATGATCTTCTAAGCAATGCCAAAATGGTACACACCAAGATTCGGTCGACTTATTTTCTTAATTTATTCCTGTCAGTCGGCCATGCAGGTGTTCATCTTTGTCTTCTTTTCATCTTTTCTTACGCGTCTTTATTTGGATTTGTATATATTGTTTCACTCCATCACAATGTGGTGTGGTCTACTCTGATGTTCTTGCTTCATAAACCCCGCATTTATTGCTTGACATGGGGCATATCTTACCGATGTACGATGTTTTCCTGCGGTATTTACTCGCTTCTGACACGTGATGGTCCTCATAAGCTGATGCTTATTGTAATATATCAATATTTGCTTTCAAAAGTCTCATAGTATTTCGACAATTTCCTATAATGTCATAGCAGCATTACTTCCTCTGACGTAAGATATCATACCCTCGATGAGATACATATTATGGGGCACAATGGTCATACATCTGAGGCGGGATGCATACCGTTTTAGTTTGGACAAGAAAGGCACAAGCGACAAGTATCTACTGAAATATGTCAATTCAATAAATCTGCGAAGATATCGTTCACAAGTATCTCGCGACAGGGCAATCATCAGTTGTTCATACACCCGAAATGCGAATCTAATCTACTTAATAAACAAAACGAAGAAACAGTATGTGTAGTTGTATATGCATGCATATCAGATTACAACAAACACAGCCATTTCTGACCTATTGTGTTTTTTCTGAAGACTCCACTGACATTTTCATCTATGATCTAGTTTGCGCCGTTTGTTTCTAAATTGTAATATTATAGCTGACCTTTTTTAAAACTATTTTCACCAAGTTCACCTACGCTAATTACCTTTCGTCTGAAACACATAATCTACTGATGTTGAACATTCGTTTTGCTATGTACTGTTATACATTTAGCCATTATTGGTCAATATTACCTCAACTGGCTTTCACATAAATTGAACTGTTGGTGCCTTCTCATTGAATGTTCTTGAGTAATCTTTCTATCGTGATTGATAGAGAAGTTGATGGCTGTGATTAGATTTTGATGGCTATGATTAAATATCTGTACACTAGATTGTATTTTTTCAATTTCAGCGATTTTAGTGGAGTGAGGTGATACTAATGAAGGTTTTGTTGTGCACACTGCTTAGTTGTTGATATATGCAGAGATCGTAATAGCACAACATAATTGGTAACTAGGCATATTACTCGAGTCTAACAGAATCTATAACTCAACTCTTCTGGAGGCACTCTTCTGTGTCTTTTCTATAACTAAAATCTGAACATTTTAATTAGTCGGCTACTTTGAAGATTGTCAAATTCACTAGTTAGTTCCACATCGATTTTCTTTTTGCAGGAGGCCCTAGGTGGTCGAACAATAGATTAGCTTAAACTAATGTTTAATATGTAATACATGTCTATAACTATGTGTAAAGTATCTAAATGCTTTGACGATGCTTTCACGATGTGTCCGGCTGACGGATTCTTGGAAATACACTCTAATCGAATGTATATGTTTTCGTTCAGACCAAGTGGTGACCTAATTGCACAATAATGATAACAACATCAGCGAAACTGTGTTTATTCCGTCTCTTGAAACTGATCCCGTCAAGTACGATCGTTTATTCCTGAATCGGTCATAAATATCATGTTCACCTGTAGACGCCTGCATATGGCTACTCAATCCATAAAATCAGCGGACCCACTACCTTGCTACTGCCACCAGTTGTCCCGCTTTAGAAAAAACATCTGTCCTCTCGAAGGCTGGGTGATCTAGTTACTGAAGAAATATGAAACAATAATTAGATCATATTGAAACTTTTTCTAATTGCTACATCTGTGCCAGCCGTTCTACAGTGAAAACTCATGTGAAAAAAAGCTTGATATTATAGAAAAGATTGCCGATTGAGACCACTATCGTGATACAATATGAAATAATGTGTTTTGTTAGACTGCAGTGACACCGACGAGGTCAGACGGCCCGGGAAAACACGAAGTATGCTGCTACCGTGCTTGAATAATCGCAAAATAGACTAGCTTCGCATTCTGTGGCTAGATATTATAATCCAGAATTAGGTCGTCTCAATTTTTTTATGAATACACTTTTTTTATATTTGATATCATTCGTTAATGAGACAAAGACAGGCGAGGGCACCGGATCCCGCGTGCTAGACACCGCACAAAAAGGTAACAAATTGTCTCGCACTCACTGAACTAATCTTAAAGGCGTAAACAACGGGACGCCCTAAAACAAGCTCTGAAGATCCCCGTGCTTCAGCCTCAAGTTGCAAGCTTCAGTTGCGAAGCTCCAAGCTCCCTATGATTTAGTGTTTTTAATGGTACTGCAAAGTGCTGTGGATTCTGATTTGAGGTTATTCTTACCTATGACTTTTATTTTCATTCAAACTTTGAACATAACGAACTTAAATGTTTAATCAGGTCTTAAAAGTGAGATATTCAATCTTCTTTTCTGTTGGTATGTGATTAATTAGTATAATTCGAGTGCGAATTCACTTGACTGGAAGGGTTGCAAATGTGCCTTGCGGAAGATGTATACGCCACACGCCATGCTGTTTCCGTGGAAGGTCTGAGAACATGATTATGCCCTGGACGTTCACCTACCGGTGGTGGTATCCTTGGGAAACGTTCATTATGGCCTTCTGTGCAACCGAGCTGCATCATCTTGACGCGTTCAGCGAAAGTCCTCAATAACAATTAAATAGAGGCAAATGAACAAAAGCATGAATATTGCTGGCTTTCATGGAATGAGAACCGATGGATTCCGATTAAAGAAACGAGATATCATCGATACTGATGATTCGTCTGACAAAGCCGAACCATGACAGAAGACAAATTCACTGAGACGAAGACCAGCCCTTCTCTTAATAGGTTTTCCGAATAACCTTCGTGACATCACCACTTTTCCGACTATGCTCATATTTGACCACACGGCCCCTAGCACCGGCATGAGCGGTATTAGATACAAATCTAAAGAGCTATGATAGAAATGCTCTGACAACTCGTATATTGGTAATTGGCGAGCTGTTTCGCTGTGACAACTCGTACACTGGGGATTAACAGGGAGACTTATGTGACACAAAAAGCCCAGGACAGATAGTGTTAAACTGCTCTCGTCAGTGTTATGACCTTTCCTGGAGTGGCTTCCGATCAAATAACCGGTGCAAAACATAACACCTGCATGTTGGCACGAGAATCGCCTGTCAAATAAACATATCCAGTCGGACCTCCGGTGAAACAAACTTCATGTTTACACCTCTTTTTGCAAACCATTGCAAAGGGAAGAAGAACGCAGTGCGCGGGTAAATATATCGTGCGAGCCTGTGCTATGTGAGTCTGAAGCATAGCATTGGTTGTTGCTGGTTCACTGTTTCCTCGAGCAGATCTGTCGCACGGCCGTCTAGATAGTGGGCAAATCTATACCGTTATGTCTGTATCATGCGCACATCTACCCTGAGCCCAATTAAATTGTGAAGCAGATATTTTTTATTGTTTGGCCTGATGGTAAAACCCTCACACAGAGTTCGCATTTCACCTTTTCAAATGTGACACTTATGCTGACAGCAGCTGATCACTCAAAAACTATATAAATCGGCCTGATCATGATGCTTGAACATAATAGATCGGAGTGAAAATTGACAAATAAAACAGTTGGAAAACTGACCTGAACGTAATAAGTTAACCAATTACTGACGCTCATGTATACAGTCACAAAGCATGCCGAGTACGTTTGTCACCTTTGAATTATAAGTTTGAATATATTATCTATAATTTAAATTATCAGTATGGACATTTTAAAGTTACATTATGCTTCGCAATCCGAAGAAAATAATCTCAAGTTTTTATGAACACGAAAAAAAATCATGTCAGTCGCGAATCGAACTCGAACTCGCAATCGAACTATACAATTCACCGAAGCATACGATCTTAAGTCCCACTTAAGCGAAGTTGTTTACGAAACTTTGCGATGTATTGGTCGTAATGTTTCGTAATGAATCGCTTTACAAAGGCCTGTTTTCCCGTCATTTGGGGCGAATAGATACATGTTTTACGAATAATTACGACTGTTTGCGATGCAGTTACAAAGAAATACGATACTTTTACGACAGTTAGCGATATTCGCACCCAAATTTAGCCGAATCATAGCGATGCAGTTGCGAATATGTGCAAGTTATAATCCGAACATTTACGAAGTGCATACGACTACTTGCCATTATTTCACGATGTCTTGCGAATACGTACGAAGTTTTTACGACGTTGTTATGACAGTTTGGGTCAAATGTTTACGATTACTTCGTATACCATCGTTTCCTGTCGTAAGTTATCGTAACTATTAGTATTTATTTTTCACTTGACGATTATTAACGGAACTGTTACCAATGAGGCGATTAAATTACGACTTAATTACGATGCATTACAACGTAGTTACGACGGCTTACGATTATTTACGATAAAATTACGAATATTTGAGACTTAAGGCAAAATCGCATTGCTTGGCCAATTTTTTGAACATTTTGAAATTGGCGCGGCGATAAAACCGGCGATAAAACCGAAGCGATGGCTTACGAATCATGGCGAATGTCTTTACGAATAGCTTGCGAGAATCTTACCAATACTTACGATCTTAAATCGTCAAGCTTCGTAAAGGAATTCGCCTAAGTGGGACTTCGGCTTTACCACACGACCACTGGCGTAACCGCTTATTTCAGAGACGTATTTGGAATTGCAACACTTCGTTCCAGGTTGCAAAAAACAACAAATTGTTTTTTCAATCTTTATCAAAAAACATTTCTTGAACCAAAATGAAATTAATACAAATGAAACATAATTATATAATAACAAAATTATTATCAGAATGAATTTGGTTTGCGAGGTGTTTTTGGGGGAATTTAGAAAAATACTATGGGAATTCCCTCCAAAAGTAAAAAAAAACGCATATTTGCACGTTTTTACATCCTATTAACTTGAACATTGTGCTTAATTTTGGATCGATTTTTCTCATGTATAACCAGCTATTGTTTTACTTTGAACTATTCGAAATTGGCAGTTCTGCTGCTGAAATGAAATTCTGTTTCTTACTGCAACACCTATAGGACAGAAATCCATCTTACTGCAACTCATCCTTTGGTCAATGCTCTCATTTGCTCTATTAAGAAGGAATTCAAAACTTCAAAAAGCAGCACAGAAAATTGAGACTGGTCGAGTTGGTTCTAAACAGTGGTGGAAACTCAGCTAATCATTCCTGGAAGATTCTAATAGTAATTTTAATGATGTTCCACCTCTTAACCATACATGGCCTGGGCATTTTGGGACCTGTCCAGGCCCGGGGGACCTAATTATTTTTTCTTTTCCTTGAGCTATGGAGCTGAAACTTACCACACTATACCCTTGGATCAAGCTCTACCAGAAAATGTAAAAAAATCCAAGATGACCGCTTTAATGACGCTTTGATCTTTTGGTCGATTTTTCAGTCAGATTTTTCGAATTTTTTATTTATGCAATTTCTCCACAAAAAGTCCATGATAAATTAGTAAATATTAATGTGATATGAATTAAAATAGTGTTTGTCAACTTTTCATCGCGGAAAAACAGAAATTTCGAAGAAATATGACGAAAACATCACTTTTCTGGTACCCCATGTGACCGCCATCTTGAATTTATCCATGATCCTCTCCTCGGGTGGTTATACAAATAGGCTCAAAATGACCCCAACATCATAAGCTATAACGTCACGGAGTATCAGTTCGTAATTTATTGTCGTTCCTGAGATTGCGCAGGGATTTACCCCCCCCCCGGGCCAGGTAGGGTTAAGAAAGCGCCGAAATCTTAAACGGTTCCTTTGCTAGTATTACCAAAATTGATGATTACAACACTCAGTTAACACTTCTATCTATCTACACGGAAAATACCTTAGATACAATCACTATAGATACTATAGACGTCGACAACATGATTTCTAATTTAGATACGTCCAAAGCGCTTGGTCCAGACCATATAAGTCCGAAGAGTTTGTCCGAAAGTAAAAACGTTCTCTCTCCAATTCTTGCTCGTTTATTTAATCACTCATGAAAAATATCCCATATCACTATTAAGTTGTCTGAGTAAAGTCTTGGAGAGGGTCGTATTCAAGTACATTTATAATTACATATGGCACGACATAACATCGAGCCAATCTGGTTTCCTCTCATCGCAATCCACTGTAACACAGTTACTTGATATTTACTTTGACTTGACAAAGGCAATTGACGAACAGAAAGAATTACACTTTCCATTCTTTGACATATCAAAGGCCTTTGATAAAGTGTGACATGAAGGCCTGCTTCAAAAAGTACAACAATTCGGTATTACTATTAAACTTTATTAATAAAAGCATGTCAGAAATAATTAACAACCGTGGTGATCGAGTTATATTCCCTAGGGGAATTTTAGATGAAGTTAAGTCATTCTATTCAACCTTGTACTCAAAACCGCCAAACGTAAATAGTGACAATGACAATAGCTTTCTGGATCATGAAACTAAACTAGATTATGACCAGCAACAGTTATGCGAAGGACAGTTAACACTTTCAGAATGTTCGAATGCCTTGAAGAATATGGAGAACGGTAAATCACCTGGATCTGATGGATTTCCATGTGAATTTTATAAATTCTTTTGGAAAAGTCT
>JAVTVY010009942.1:0-43987 GCA_036873755.1 Hanleya hanleyi | reverse complement strand
GCCCGCAACGCCCGCAAAAGCGCCCGCAACGCCCGCAATCGTCCGTTTCAACGCCCTTCGATATCTGAGAAAAAGAGAGGGATCAGCATATTCACAAGTTTTCATATATTTTATTATCGCGCAAAAGCGCCCGCAAGCGCCCGTTTTAACGCCCTTCGATATCTGATAAAAAGAGAGAGATCAACACGTTCACAGGTTTTCATATATTTTATTAGCCCCAATGTGGGGATAATAAAATATACGAAAACTTGTGAACGTGTTGATCTCTCTCTTTTTATCAGATATCGAAGGGCGTTAAAACGGGCGCTTGCGGGCGCTTTTGCGCGATAATAAAATATATGAAAACTTGTGAATATGCTGATCCCTCTCTTTTTCTCAGATATCGAAGGGCGTTGAAACGGACGATTGCGGGCGTTGCGGGCGCTTTTGCGGGCGTTGCGGGCGATGCGGGCGATGCGGGCGCTTTTGCGGGCGTTGCGGGCGATGCGGGCGCTTGCGGGCGTTGCGGGCGCTTTTGCGGGCGTTGCGGGCGTTGCGGGCGTTGCGGGCGCTTTTGCGGGCGCTTGCGGGCGTTGCTGGCGCTTTTGAAAACTTGTGAATATGCTGATCTCTCTCTTTCTCTCAGATATCGAAGGGCGTTGAAACGGGCGTTTGCGGGCGTTGCGGGCGCTTTTGCGGGCGCTAGCGGACGTAAACGCCCGCTACTACCGGACGTTGGTGGAGATGAGGGATGCTAGCGCCTTACGTGTAGGGAGAGAGATATGTCAAAGCATTACACGGTGAAGACTTATTAACCAATCGGATAGGACCCCATCCATGCACAGCGTGAGTTCCTATCGGTGTATAGATGGCGCTGCGACAATCATTCATAAATACAACCCTATTAGAAAGACTAACTCACTTCATTTTTGTCGCTCAGTTCAGCATGTCTTATTCTTGCTCAGAGTGTCACCGATCGTTCACCAGGTACCACGATATGATCAGACATAGGAAGAATGTTCATGGGTATGAAGACACCGACGAGGTCTCTGATGTAGACAGTGAGAGTCTACACGATGATACGGATACTGTGAGCTCATCATCTGTCGATGACAGCGCTGAAAACTCATGCTCTGATGCGGACAGCACTGGCTCATCCGAGGTAAGCGAAAGTTTGGGTGATTCAGACACGGACGAAGGGGAGCCGTCATTTTGAGGTCGCATTGTAGACAAGGCTATTGACGCACACACCGCTGCTATCCAGGCAGATGGACAGGATGAAGAGACTTTACAGAAGGCCTATATCAACATGCAACCACGAATCATAAAATCTGCAATGGCTCTGTATGAAAACTATACCTTGATTCCTCTTGAAATGAAAAGTGATCGTAACCACAGGGCCATCATGAAAACAAAGAGCTACTTAGAAGAGGATATGGGTTTACCTCCAAGAGAGGCCCTAAAAAACGCCATCAAGATGCGGAAACAGCTCTTCAAGGACATGTTGCCCACGGACTTTCCCGGATTGGTAGATAGCGAGTCTGATTAGGACTTGGTACATCGAATAATAATGATCAGAAAACTGACGGTGATTTAAGAAGCTCACTGTCGAATGCTGAAATAAAGAAATAAAGCGAAAAGATGATGATGACCGAAGATGAACTTCAAGAATTCACGAACACTGACAAGAGCGTGATTAAAACTGATATCACTCCAACGTTATGAATTGTAAACATACCCATAGCGGTCCCAGCTTGGGTACGGCATAACATGGGGGATAATAAAATATATGAAAACTTGTGAACGTGTTGATCTCTCTCTTTTTCTCAGATATCGAAGGGCGTTGAAACGGGCGCTTGCGGGCGTTGCGGGCGCTTTTGCGGGCGCTTGCGGGCGTTTGCGGGCGTTGCGGGCGCTTTTGCGGGCGCTTGCGGGCGCTTTTGCGGACGCTACGCTTCGTCGGAACACGATACAAATAGTCATCATATCGTGAGCGATCATTCCCAATGCTCACCGTGTGTGTTTACTGCATTGTATTGTAAAACAATGCTAGAGTGTTGGTGACTTGTAAAACAATGCTAGTGTGTTGGTGACTTGAACAATAGTGTAAGTTGTCGGGGTAAATAACACGTTCGATTGAGAGGCCATAATTTTAGCGACTCCAATACGGTAAAAATTTATCTTTGTTTTTGTCAAATTATATTATACGTGTTTATCGAATTTCTTGAAATAATTGTGATAGAAAGAGTGTTAAACGTTTCTTTTATTCTCGCCGTAACTCGGCCAGAGGGACAGATGCATAGCTAACCGTTGGCCTATTTTAGTACACGACAACATAGTTTAATTTTCTACCGTGTGCAGAGACAAAGCTAGGGGCACCGAATAAAGGTCTGTTGAATGGTATTGATGTCAATAGCGACGCATAACACATCCCTATTTGAACTTAATGGACCGGTGCGCACAGAGAAGAACAATAGATGTGCCCTCAGCTGTGACATTCCGGTTACATAATTTAACTCACACGGTTAGTTAACTATACATGGCATTTGCTCTAATACATTGTGTTGTGTTAGTCTATAATATACGAAAGACCTTCTCTCAACATACGCTATGATTCGACCAATAGATCTTTTAAGAAGCGAACCGCTTGTTCTCAATGGAATGATTGATAATGCGAATTTACAGCCATCCTTTGTTTTCTCGTCATCCATTGTATACCGAGACAGGAGATCGACCAAATACGTAAAAACGCACCTTCGTGCGTGAGAGGCATGTGACAAACGAATGTTCGCCTTTTATCCTATTAGCCGTCAAAGGGTCACGTGATGTTTTTATTGGTAGCTAACAAAGGAGTTGCTAAAAATAGGTATCATACCGCCCTATTTAAACCGGTTTCTTACGACCGGTTACCGGTTTAACCGGTTTCTTACGACTTAATTTAAACCGGTTTCTTGCGCAATCGATCTACTTACGAGCGACCATGACCTAATTACGTAACATTATTACATAATTTAAACTGGTTTCTTACGACCACGACCTAATTACGTCACACAATGACGTCAAACGCGTCATAAGTGACCTAGATAAGGACAGCGGGACGACCTTGACCTACTTTCACGTGACCCCGACCCCAGTGACGTCATACGATGACGTCAAACGCGTCATACTTGACTTACTTTCGTTCTTAATTCTGATTGGTCCACCGACACAAGGACGCATCTACTACTTGAGGTTAACAACAAACTTTTTTAAGAAAAAAATAGATTGTACTCCTTGTAATTGTCAGAAGCGTTTTGAACAAGCTAAAAATCAGGCGTTGTATTCACGGCGATTCATATCATTCACGACAGACTCACGAACATTCATTTAAAATGAACCAACGCCGATGTCTATTCCATTTCTTGACATCAGGGCCCAATGAAGAGTTAGGTCAGATGTGAAAAAAATCAACAGGGGAAATTCTAAAGGCAATAATGTAAAGCTAGTCTTTTGCAGAGGTAGTATTGCGGAATGCTACAATTGTACTTCTTAATGAAGTAAAGCATTGTGAAATGATAACGATATGACTTTAGAAGGTGATTTAATAATCGACTTAGATATGTAAAAATTTAGTTGGGCATTCAGTGATAGTATAATCCTGTTTCATTGGTCAATTGTTTTCATGAAGGTTTCACACGGTAATGATAATTTTGCTTCGGATGTATACTTTACAGTATATAAATAGAATTTTTGCATGTGTTGTAATTTCACGTTTTCATGCATAGTTGCTGGTGTAATAGTTCATGATAATATTTGCAATAGAAAGCTACATTCTAGTATGAGGTGTGGTTCGTCTCCTGTGGACATGATCAACCGCTGCCACCACATGGCAATATCAAATCCAAGTAGATTGTTCTTGAAGGTGTCGCGACAGCCAATCGTTATGCCTGGCCTATTGTGTAGGCCGCATTTGGCGAATCAGCAGTTAGTCTGCACCTTGACCTACGACCGGCTTTAATTGACTTGCGGACACTTTCTTGAATCAGCTTTTGTTTGCAGTGATTTACTATGGCATTCTCACATATGGCCTAGCTGTGTGTGGACATGGGGTTGCTGTTGTCGTTCCACAGAAGTTTGATCTTTTATTAAATGAACTGAAAATATGTTGTAGTAATGTAATACACTGTCTGGATTGTAGGCCTACTGACGGTTTGCAGGACTGACCACTCGCCTGATTGAAGAACAACAACGACATGTGCTATATCTGTTTTGATTATGTTATTGCCATATGAGGAATATGATTGTTGCTTTGTCGAGGATAAATAGTCTGTATGAAGATATTGATTCCAGATTTCTGGGTTGTTCATTTTGTAAGGGTATGATTTCTTGGCTGCCTTGACAGGTCGGCATGATATAACGTGGTATTTATCATTGTATTGCAATTGTAATGGCTATTTAAACCTCATCAACGGAGACACCGCAGCCATGGTTGGAGAAGGTTTAGTAGTGCGATGATTCACGATCATATCACTTCAAATTACTTAGTGGGTTTACCTAACACACCCATTAGTATACATAGCTTACGTACAGTTTGTATGTGTTACCTCTGAAAGCTTTGAATCATATAGCCAGAGATATACAACAATCTGCGTCTTCAGGAAATATCACTAAATCACTAAAGTATATCAAGATATAGCGTATTTTCGGTTGTATCGTCCAGAGAACATAATCGAAACATCCCAAGATCGGCTTTTCTTGAAACTCAACTAGTTAGATAAAGGACTGGGCATTATTAATTTACCGCGAATCCTGAATGATCCAGTGGTACGCAACGCTGTACCAAACTGTTGAAAGGTCAATATATAAATATATTCTATCGCTATATAAATGACGCAGTGAATGATATATATCCACCTTCACTGGATTTGAAGGAAACTACAGATAGCCCTACAGGCACATCACATTTAGATCTATATCTCTACAAAAATGAAGCGGGCATTCTCTCTCGTCGACCTTATGACAAAAGAGATGATTACAATCTCGACATCGTAAACTACCCCTTTCTGGACAGTAATATTCCAGTGGGACCTGCATATGGCGTATCTCGCCTAGTAGCATCTGCTAGATCCTGTGTTAAATGTGACGATTTTAATCAACTTCATAAAACATTGTTGCAGAAACTTATAAAACAGGACTATTCCATCAAGCGCCTCCACTCAAAGTTTCTCAAATTTGGCGATACATATCGCATGCTGATAGCAAAATACGAACGTAGCGTGCAAGATCTATGGCGGTACGTTTCGTAACTTGTGTCTAATTCCGTTTAACCTGGGGCTAGGGGCCGTATGAGCCCATGTACTTCAAGATTCTCATGGTACTCATATGAACAGTCACAATCAAAGCGTGACTGAGATACATCATTCTCTAGATAACATCATTGAAATCTGTTGACCGCTTCTCTCTTGCAGGAAACAAGCCTATGTTTATGTATACTATGACTGTCTTTTCGAATTTGGTGCTAATACTGTTATATGGGATATGGAATAGGTCTTCGGATTATGGACGCGGATATTCTTTAATGGGCGACGGCTGAATTATGAATGACGGACCAGACGTTTGTAATTTACAACGATTATTATGGATTAAGAATACTGATCAGCGATACGGATTTGATATTTTTGGAACATCGTGTCGGCATCATCGAAAACTGTTGACCGCTTCTCTCTTGCAGAAAACTAGCCTATGTTTATGTATACTATGATTGTCTTTTTGAATTTGGTGCTAATACCGTTATATGGATATGGAATAGGTCTTTGGATTATGGACGCGGATATTCTTTAATGAACGCCGGCTGAATTATGAATGACGGACTAGACGCTTGTACAGAATCTCCATGCATTTCATATAAGTATACTAAATCTATAGCCACCAAAATATTCAATTACTCTAATGCTGTCAAGGTGATTGACTGGAACTATACACGTCGGAAGGCTATTGTTGTGATTGTGAATCGTCGAACTTTATCGATACACCATGCAAACATACTGTGACTGGTAAACTTTACGTAATGAGTGATAAGGACCTAAGATTACTCCTGCTGAATGGACCTAAATATATTGAGCCGATAAGAATAAATCTGAATTACAAGCGTCAGGTCCGTCATTCATAATTCAGCCGTCGTTCATTAGAGAATATCCGCGTCCATAATCCAAAGACCTATTCCATATTCCATATAACAATATTAGCACCAAATTCAAAAAACAATCCTAGTATACATAAACATAGGCTAGTTTCCTGCAAGAGAGAAGCGGTCAACAGTTTTCAACGATGCCGGCAAGATATCATGATGTTCCAAAAATATCAAATCCGTATCGCTGATCAGTATTTTTTATCCATAGTATTCGTTGTAAAGTCGTCATCTACAGAATGAAGTATCTCAGTCACGCTTTGGTTGTGGGTGTTCATATAAGCACCATGAAGGCCGTCGAGAAGATAATCCTGTCTGCATTGAAACAGTACGTTATTGATTGATCTTAGCGACAAACATTTGAACCTACAGTACTCGCTGATTGGCTGGACCTCACCAAAGGCAAGGTCGGTGAAACAATCCGCCATGTTGACAGAAGTACACTTCCCCAAGCAAAACAAGTACTGAGAAATCCGCAAGAAGTTCTAGTAAATCTCCAAGGCAAATTCGTCATAGTCCCAGCAGACAAAGCTCCAAATAATATAATTTCCATATGTAAATATTACTATTACCAGGTGCTGGTTAAAGAATTTAGTGTAAACTTATTTGTTTCTTTGTTGATATAGTTGTTTGAATTTCTCATTAAAAATATCTGTGAAATTTGGCAACACAATATATCAACAGCTTATGGATATTCCAATGGGTACTAATTGTGCGCCCCTGTTGGCTGACCTGTATCTGTTCTCTTGTGAATATGACTTTATGCAGGCGCTTCCAAAAACTGATCCAATTTAAAGCCCGTTCCTTCTCATTCACCAAACGCTATATAGACGATCTTCTCGCTGTGGCTAATCCCTATATAAATGACGCAGTGAAGGATATGTATCCACCTTCACTGGGTTTGAAGGAAACTACTGATAGCCTTACAGACACATCATATTTAGACCTATATCTCTATAAAAATGAAGCGGGCCTTCTCTCTCGTCGAATTTATGACAAAAGGGATGATTACAATTTCGTCATCGTCAACTATCCCTTTCTGGCCAGTAATATTCCAGTGGGACCTGCATATGGCGTATACCTTTCTCACTTAGTAGCATTTGCTAGATCCTGTGTTAAATGTGACGATTTTAATCAACTTCACAAAACATTTTGCAGAAAATTATAAAACAGGGCTTACCACCAACCGCCTTTACGCAAAGTTTCACAAATTTGGCGATACATATCGCATGCTGATAGCAAAATACGAGCGTAACGTGCAAGATCTATTGCGTTAAGTTTCGTAACTTTTGTCAAATTCCGGCAATGGGCCGTATGAACCCATGTACTTCGATATCCTCATAATGGTCATATGAAAAACCACAATCAAAGCGTGACTGAGCTACAGCATTCTCTAGATGGCCTTACAACGAATATTATGGATTAATAATACTGATCAACGATACGGATTTGATATATTTGGAACATCATGATGTCCTGTCGGCATCGTTGAAAACTGTTGACCGCTTCTCTCTTGCAGGAAACTAGTCTGTATTTATGTATACTACGATTGTCTTTTTTAATTTGGTGCAAATACTGTTATATGGAAAATGGAATAGGTCTTTGGATTTATGGACGCGTATATTCTTTAATGAACGACTGCCGAATTATGAATGACGGACCAGACGTAATTGGTAACCTTATGTTTGATTTCCTAACATTATCCGTGATTTGCTAAATTGCATTCCTCATTATCATGATGGTGAAAGTATTGGCAAGGCTGTATTGTTAGATCAACCACCATATATTCGTCAAAGTGGATGATACCAGATCTGTATTATATGATTACAGAATTTAAAGAGATCGAATAAACATCAGTCACCGCATCCCTAGTTTTCATTGGTCTCTTTGTCTGGACTCGAAGCTCCTGGGTTGTATCTACCAGAAACATTCTAATTCGACTTCATTGTCACGCTGAATTTCAAATAACACTATCGTCTTTTCTACCCTAAAGTCAACCAGAAGTTTGGAAACATTCTGACTGAGCTCTCCCAGTTTCATGATCCCCACACCTCAACGATTAACTTAATATATGAGGACAAATGTGTTTCCGCCGGCCCTGGTACCCCACTTTTGTTTGCCTCTGCGACAGGACTATGCAAGATCTTTGGCGTCACGTTTCCTTAGTCGTGTATAAGGGCCGTATAGATCCTGATCACTATATATTCGTGATCTTCATATTAAGTCACAATAAAAGCGTGAATGAGAAACAAAACCCAATACACTTGGAATTACTTAAACTTTGAGACTGATTGTCTCTTGCATTAAACTAGCTTGTATGTATATGCCTGCAGGAGGTTAGTGTTAATATTGTCTTATGAATTTGACCTTTAGATTCTACCATAAATATGAACGTGGGAATTAATCATGGACGGCGGTTGTCTACTGGATGTCGGATCTGACGACTGTATTCAAGTATTTTATCGGGATAGTATCACAGGTCGTAGCATAAACAGTGAAAATTTGGTCAGAATATACATAGAAACGTAGCGTCCTATCCCTTGGTTTCTTAAACGATATTAATGTTAAAACTACTACCTAATAATTTTATAAACTATATTTCATTATTACTGCCATAAGCCATATGTAGTATATTACAATGTTAAAGCCTCCATCGAAACAGAATATTCTCCTACAGCGGAATTAGATATGCTAGCCCGGGACCTGTGATGACATAACTATGATGGCCGAGAGGGGCCATCGCGTCTTTCATTTCTAATTTAACGCGATGGAGCGATGGAGCTATGCGATGGAACGATGGAGCTATGCGATGCGCGATGGAGCTATGCGATGGAGCGATGGAGCTATGCGATGAAAAGTCGCGCTATGCGATGCGCGATGAGGCTATGCGATGGAGCTATGCGATGCGCGATGGAGCTATGCGATGAAGCGATGGAGCTATGCGATGGAGCGATGGAGCTATGCGATGAAGCGATGGAGCTATGCGATGCGCGATGGAGCTATGCGATGGAGCGATGGAGCTATGCGATGGGGGCGATGGAGCGATGGAGCGATGGAGCTATGCGATGGAGCGATGGAGCTATGCGATGGGGCTATGCGATGGAAAATCAGAAATGAAAGACGCGATGAAAATGCGATGAAAAGGCGATGGAGCGATGGAGCGATGGAGCTATGCGATGGGCTATGCGATGGAGCGATGGAGCGATGGAGCTATGCGATGGAGCGATGGAGCGATGGAGCTATGCGATGGGGCTATGCGATGGAGCTATGCGATGGAGCTATGCGATGAAAAGTCATTGCGCAAAGTAAGAAGCAAACAATACAATATCTTTGAGAGTGACAAGAGTAATCCATGTCAGTGAAGGATTTTATCGGGGAATATTTGGCTAACACAGTAGAATAATCACCTGCTGGGCTTTTTTTTCGATTTATCGCATATTAAATTGGACCGGTTTCGCTGGTAAAAACCGAAATTTCTCGAAAACCGTACATCATAGAATGGCGAGATTTGGACATAATTGGGATGGCATAGAGGCCTAGAAACGCGTCTTTCATTTTTTTTTTAATTATCAAATCTTTAGCGAGATATTCCGGCTTTAGCAGTGTTCGGTAAGTTTAACGATATTTCTTCGGTTTTGGGGCTCTAGTGAGAAAACTAAGAAAAAACGAGAAAACTGAGAGACGCGTTTCTAGATGGAGCTGTCGATTTTCACGCAGTTATATTTGATACTTTTCTTGAAATTGACATTTGAAAATGATCGGTAGAATTTACGAAGAGCAAAGTTCAAATATGAATGATAGACTTAATTATATTCAAAGTTTAAACGTATGAACATGTCTAGAATTCTTAGAAAACAGGCTTTCTAAAAATATATAGTTTTATATACATAATCTATAAAGCAAAGGCGAGAATGAGAGAAATGTCATTGAGCGAGTGTTGATCAGTACAGGTGGATAGCTTAACTTACAGTTTTGGAACAATAATTCTGCCATATTATATCAAGGCGACAAAACGTTATAATCAGCCTGTTGTGTGAAGATGGGTATAGAACGAGGTTGTTTAATGGGGAGCGGTTATGGGAGGATGGAATAAATTTTGTTCGGAAAAATTACATGAACATCTCTGGTGCGAGAGCCGCACGAGCGGAGTATAGGCGACTTTTACGTATAAGCTTACGACCTTGACACATTTTAACGTACACAATACTGTTATTCTAAATAATGCCCCGAGAATAAAATCCGTATAGTTCTTAAGCCCCGCAGAAGTTTACGGTACAGCCTTCTGCTTTTCACAAATACTGTCCACCATCTTCCCTGAGGGAAGTCGATGAACTTGTGATATAGCCGACATGCCTTCGGTGAGATACCTGCCCACCTACACACTTTTAACGTTGTTTTTTTTCTAAAGATATTCTGTCAATGTGTTACGTGAACACCTGGTATGCAAAACCCTGAAAATTGCCCATTTGTCATATACTATTCAATGCAAACATATAGTTCATTCTGTTCGTTGCAAGGAAAAGGGGAAAACATCTTGGAACTTTTTGACCTGTGATTAAAAAATACAAAGGATGGCAAACGTCGACTTGATTGGCTAGCGTTGATGGCGGCGTGCAGATCACATAATTTTGTTTACACGGCTGATGAGCATACTCAAGCCTAAAATCGAGAAGTACGTTATAAAGCTCCCATGTATGCTTACTAACTCAGTGAATTTGGAATTGTCGAAGCAATGGAACGGAACTGGTCGCCAGCAAATTCACGAGATAAGCACATTACACTGCAGAAAAAATTACCAGCCTATTCCGGTGTCACACTGGTGAAAGAAGATGTCATGTTTACATGCGAAAAAACCCTCTTGCTGTCCCGTCTTTGAAGCGAAAAAAATATTTCTCCATATCAACATAGAAAGCTGTGTTTCATGCGTAGTAAATAGCTTACACGCTTAAAACTAGAGTGTTGAAACTTACTCGTAAAGTGTTGAAATGACTCTTTAAGTGTGTCCACAGGGACTGCTCGTTTAAGTGTTGTCCCTGTGGACACACTTGAAGGGTTATTTCAACTCTTTACGAGTAAGTTTCAATACTTTAGTTTTAAGCGTGTAGTTTTATACCATAAATGCTCGTATTCAAAAGTGACGTAAAACCGCATCGGTGAACGTTTGAAATTGAAGTTTGGTTGTTTTAATATCTTCTGCATACATTTGAACACCTCCAACCGAAATCTAATGCAATATTCTTATCTACCGTGATCACATATTGAAATTTTCATGTTTAAAATAATTGTTAATTTCTCTGTTCACTTTGGCGATGGTGTTTTCGCATTGTAAGACTGTTTTTCAACGAACATGCGCAATGACTTTTCATCGCATAGCTCCATCGCATAGCTTCATCGCATAGCCCCATCGCATAGCTCCATCGCTCCATCGCTCCATCGCATAGCTCCATCGCTCCATCGCTCCATCGCATAGCCCTATCGCATAGCTCCATCGCTCCATCGCTCCATCGCATAGCCCCATCGCATAGCTCCATCGCTCCATCGCTCCATCGCATAGCTCCATCGCATAGCTCCATCGCTCCATCGCATAGCTCCATCGCGCATCGCATAGCTCCATCGCTTCATCGCATAGCTCCATCGCTTCATCGCATAGCTCCATCGCGCATCGCATAGCTCCATCGCATAGCCTCATCGCGCATCGCATAGCGCGACTTTTCATCGCATAGCTCCATCGCTCCATCGCATAGCTCCATCGCGCATCGCATAGCTCCATCGTTCCATCGCATAGCTCCATCGCTCCATCGCGTTAAATTAGAAATGAAAGACGCGATGGCCCCTCTCGGCCATCATACATATCAGCTCAAACATCTCCTCTGATGCTAATGGATGAGCGTAATGGCTTCAATTTCCCACCAAAACAATAAACCTAGTTATCGAGTCACTTGTACAGAGAGCGCTTCTCTGTGACTCACAGTGCACCAGCAAAATCCCACAGTATACAGGTAATAAATTGGAACGATATGCACGAGGTGGAAAAAATTGACGACGTCGCGACTAAAAGCAATCATATGACTTCACAGGAAAGCGTCCTTCGGCAGCTACAATCAAAACCCGAGAATACAGTGGATTCTCGGACGTAGCCTTAGTATCTCAGTCTCGCTTTTATTGCGGCTGTTTGCATATATTTGTCGAGTGACCTGTACAGAGGGCGGGCCTCGGGGACTAACAAATTCACCAGCAGGCTCCTACCGTATACAGGTAATATATTGGAGCGATATGCAAGATGTGGGATAAAATTGACGACGATGGCGACTAAAAATCTACCATGTGATTCTACAGTCATATGGTTGCTTCATCCACGAGTGATCACGTGGTCCCAAATATCCACGAGAGACCACGTCAGTGTATGAACAATTTAACTGGTCACACTTGATCAATTGCCGGACTGACAGGATGCTCAGGGGGGAAATTGACTTCAATCTGTTCATTCTGTTTTTACAAAACAGTAAAACTGTCGTATATTGTCTGGCCCGATCCCAGAAAATGGATGGGTGGAATCGTGAACAATACAAAAATACGTAGCTCAAGAATTCTGATACCATTGAATCCTAACACAGCAACAATCTGAGCAATTTAACCATCTAGTAAGGGATTTTGAAGGAGTAAATACAGCCCGATAACTAAAGTTCGACACGCCTCCAACGCGTTGCAGGTTATTAGAGTGCCGTATCCTAAAGACGTGAAATAAATGCCAGTGAAATATACATTACAACACATATAAGGGAAGTGGGAAGAGGTGCCGACATACTGACTGCGTCACATGACTTCACATTGTTCTTCGCTCAACGGAAAGGGAAAATTTCCAAACACTCACTTCCCCCAGATTTTCGAGAGAATTATTTTTTTAAGAAACTTTCAAAATTATCTTTCTCAGCACTGACGTAATAAGATATATCCCTCACAATCTTCAGAGAAAAGGTTCCCTGTATGGAAAGTGATATTTTATACAAGAACAACATAATTATCTGTATTATATATAATTCATTTTACATGTCACTTACAGAGAAAAGAGAAGAAAATCCTGCAGCGGCGACTCGAAACATTGTAATGGACCACGGCTCGTTAGTGGATGCTGGATACACGAATCTTTAATGCCGAAATAACTTGATACACTCGCGTCTAAACTCTCTGTTATAGATGCCATATACGATAGGGTTGGCGAATTTTGACACCGTGTATATACATATACTTGGTAACTCCAAATCAGGCAGAATTCCGACATCACCCTCTTGCAATTTTACAAAATATTGACGACGCGCACTCCAATCGCTGGCATCCAACTCAGAAAGTATACCCCGGTTACCAGGGAAACGGTTAATGTTGCTTTGGTCGGTCTGGATGATACCATAACAATGACAGATGACGTCCCCGGGTGAGCAACTTGAGGGAATGGTTGGTCTGTGACCCTCTTCACTTGTTTGTATATTCTGATCTGACAAAACACAATAACGACAGTGCATGGTATGAAAAGGGTGCCACTCAAGATTCCAATGTAAGCCACTGATAGCGGACGGCTTGACCATTCGATACCACAGGTCTGCAGATGGGCATCGTACTGGTACGGGCTAAAACCAATCAAAGGTAAGATGGCAAGGATTGCCGGATATATCCAGCAACCTGCAATGGCTGATTTACAGCGTCTTAGAGTAACAAGGGCAGCATATCTTAGTGGCACACAACATGCAATGTAGCGATCTACAGTGATGACGACTAGGAGAAGTAATTCCACACCACCAAGACATGTGGACAGGCAGGCAAGGAGGACACAGGTCGGTCCTCCATGTGGCCAGCATCCATTAATAATAGCCAGGGATCTAGCTATACCCACGATGGTACCCTGAAGCAAATCCTCGAGTGCTAAGGCAGCCACCATATAGTAAGATATCCGGTGCAGTAGAGGCCTCCGGATCACTGTCAACAGGACCAGTACGTTTCCAGCCACCGCGAGGAAAGTAGCGCTCACATAGAATAGTACTACAAACTCCAGCCACCCATCAGGCAGTTTATAGTTGATTGTATTGTTCACCGATGGGCATGTTATATTCATAGTATTATCATATGCACTTCAGTCACAGAAGTGTTTAAAAGTACGATACCATACACTATGACGTGACACGAGTGGCACAGTCGCACATCTCAGCGTAACTGGTCGTTATTACTTGATAAATCATTTGGTTCAGAAGCTGGCTGTCCTACAATGTCTAAATTTCGAAAATGCTTTTTTGCTTTAAGTGAGTCAAACAAGTTTTTTTCTAATCCACTGTATCACTGGGGGTGCAGGAAATATTAGGTATGTGCAATAGTAGTATAAAGAAAAAATCTTCAAAGGTTGATATGGTAGCTTCAGGCTTCACTCTGTTTCGTTTAAATCCTATAAGATCACCTTTTCGTATATCCACGATCTAGGATAATCTAGGATATCATACTGTTCTGCTTCATGAAGACGACGTTTCAGTGTCAGCGATGTCTAGGAGTAAAACCCTAACCAATTCACCACAAGGAAGTCTCAAATTGCCAGATTTCTCCCCGTCAATGACCACATTAATTCCCTTTGCCTCTGGATCTTGCTCCTCATATTTTACATATAATTACGCTATGTGCCAATAAGCGAATACACATCAGGCCATTAGATCGCATCATATTTGATTTGCTCTTTAAAGCTGTAAACCATAATGGCTGTATGTTGACATACAACAGATGTTTTGTAACATGCTAAGCTAAGACCCCACCTTTATGTTGCAGACTTTTCTGTTTACACTGATCACAAACCGTTGAAAAGGTTGTACATTAGTGAGGTCAGGAACACCATGGTCCACCGTTGAGCAGCTTGATAGCTGAATATAATTGAACAATTTAGTATATCATAGGCAGTTGGAATATTTCAGCCGATATGTTGTCACTTTCCCGAAGATTCCTGAACGTGTGTTACCGTGTATGGTATTGACCTGGACGATCTTCGCGCTTCATTGAAAATTGTTGACCGCTTCTCTCTTGCAGGAAACAAGCCTATGTTTATGTATACTATGATTGTCTTTTTGAATTTGGTGCTAATACTGTTATGTGGAAAATGGAATAGATCTTTGGATTATGGACGCGGATATTCTCTAATGGACGACGGCTGGATTATGAATGACGGACTAGACGCTTGTAATATAACAGTATCAGCACCAAATTCAAATGGACAATCATAGTATGCATAAACATAGGCTAGTTTCCTGCAAGAGAGAAGCGGTCAGCAGTTTTGAATGATGCCGACAAGACATCATGATGTTCCAAAAATATAAAATCCGTATCGCTGATCAGTAGACAGGTGGAATATTCCGACCGATATGTTGTCACTTTTCCGAAGGTTCCTGAATGTGTGTTACCGTGTATGGTATTGACCTGGACGATCTTGGCGCGAACAGCAACAGGAAGTCGCACTCTTCACTGTCTGCGAAAGTTCGTGACAATTAAACTTAGGCTTAAAGGTGCCACCCTTTGTTATTCATTTATACTGCAGAGACTAAACAGCTACCCATGATTTCTAGGATTCCATTAGATGTCCCTATGCATTAGATGAAAATTACCCCCGAGTTCGCTTTCTCTCACTGTTTCATACCAAGGTCATAAACCAGGCCCATGTTCGTGCGGGTCACGAAGGCTTTCATTAGACCCTAGGCTTAGATCGAAATCTTTCCTTTGACAAGGTATGATATTATTGAGGTAATCTATATATCCATTTGTCAGGTTCGAAGACGGGTAACCTCGCGACCGAATTATGCCGAGATGCTTTTGCTGACTTTAATATCAGGATCAGATTACTGGAATGGATCAGATTGGTCCGTTAAAACGCTCACCGAAACGGAATACCATCATTTTTATCTCTATCAAAATGAAGCGGATCTTCTCCCTCGTCGACTTTACGACAAGAGTACAATTAGGCGTTGTAAACTTCCTTTGCTGGACAGGCGATATATGTATACTCCATATTTAGGGCCCACTGGAGTACTGATTACTCTGTCACAAACTGATTACTGATTACACTGTCCCAAACTGGTTACTGTGTGTCACATATTTATTCGGTTCAATTTATGAACGTCTAAGCACGATATCCCTTTATTTATCCATACATGCATTTTTACATGTTATTTCGGAATCCCAATATACTCTCATTCTTTAAATTAGGGTGTGTTTTTGAAATACGATTTGTGATTAACCGCTGACATCTGTATCACTAATTTCGACAGCGAACATGCATTATCCCCACCATATGCTGTCAAACGCTGTGCAATAATCACATATAATGTCTTTTTCGTTCTGGATTCGTTTGGAATTTGAGTTTGCTGTTCTGACCTGTCATTTTGGTCTTGGAATGTAGCGTCTCATGTTCAAATGTAAGCATTGTTGTGACCTACAATGTCTCCCATAAAACACTATGTTTTATATCCCCACTAGAAATACATCACCGTGATAATTAAATTCTTTCTGACAAACGGGGTTTCGAATACATTGTTAATGCTGCTGTTGTTGTTGTTTTTGTTGTCGCGCGGTCATGATGTTATGATTGTAAATCGTTAATCGAACTTATATATTATATATTAAGGTTGTATTGTATATAAGCTTATTGAATTTATGCTGGTTAATATCTACCGGAGTTCGGAGTTTCGGAGTTGCGGGTGGCGCCGGCCGGTGGAATTTCGAAGAATCTTCAAGAGACATGCTGGTCGTCTCGTGGTCGCGTTCCTGCGGTGACATTATGCTCGATAGTAAATAAAATAAAGCATATTGTACCTGATTGCAGTTACAAGTACCATTATTGTTCATTATGCCCGATGGTTTAGGGATCTTAGAATCATCTGTTTTGGCGTATAAAGATGAAAATATCTTGCTAGTCGAGCTTCGCAGGTAACGAAGGCAGCCATGTTGGATGAAACCTTTGACATTACGAAAGACCATCAGCCAATCCGAGATTTGCGTTATTCATAGAATACCATGTGGGAATGTTTTGATCTTTATATGATGTGTAACTGTATTTTAAAATGAGACGGTTATTGTAATTCAACTAGAGAGGACGTTTATTTATTGAGCAGGTTTATTTTGAAGTTAGCCGATTTGAGAAACTTTCAGGTATGTGCCAACAGTGCTAGCGATTGCTAATAGGCCCCCCCCCCCCTAATCGAAAGAGAGTACAGTTTATAATCTGATTATAATGATTATCATTATTATAATGAATATATCTAATAAAAGTTTCTTTAAAATATATATATGTTCACTGACTTCAATAAAACGGCACTCATATACCGGACTACTACATACGGTGGTATATATATATTTACACAAAATATTTATGGGGAATATGACAATTAATAATATATCTATTTAATGTGACAATTAATAATACATAGTAAATATCTATAGAATAAATATGTTGTACCTTGTTGAAACTGGAACTATCGTCGTTGAGTACGTTCTTCGTGTTCTTTTTCGGATATTTCATATTCTTCCAGGAGATTACTTGATACACTAGAAACATTTATTATTTTATTTCTATCTGGCTAGTCTGATGATGATTCTTTATACGCGGTGTTTAACCACAACCCGAACAAAACCTCATTACACACGGTTAATGTCCTCGCTACCAAGAACATTTGCTTTAGTAGATTTTTTTGGAAGGAATTGGTCCCCAAAATCCTGCTATCCCCAGACTGGTTACAGTTATGGTGGCAGCGGTGGGATTTACGGTGATTTTTTTTTTTTTTATAACTAATGTATAAGTAGTAGATTTTCTATTTAGCGTTGATACGGTGAACGAAGATATTGGTAAATGTAAAACCAGCACATATGTTCCTATATACACATCGATATTGGACATGATGTACGAACCTTGCACATCAGGAATGAGTGATCAAATATCGCTGAAGTTTCCGAGTCGGAGTCTACGGTGAAATTTCCATATTCTTGACCGTCTGAGAAGAGAATTTATTCCCGTCTCTACTCTTTCATCCAGTCATTCCTTCAGTTCTGATTCGAATGTCAATAGGTTCAATCTTATGGAGACTAGTACAGGTAGCATAGATTGAAATAAACAAAGTCATTCATTTTTTCTGCATCGCTCTCAGATTCCGCTTACATACATCCCAGTATTTTTCCGTTAACTCAAACGACTTCGAGTATCAATAGACGAAGAACGGCTATCCCTGAAAATGTTAGTCGTTCCGTGTAGAATGTTCATTTTCTTCATTTGATATCCAATAAAGGTACTATTTCTAATCAGATTTCTACCGGTCAAACTCAACCGGTCTTGGGTAATTCTCCGCGAATGGTCTTGAAAACGTTATTCCATCACAGATGGATGAGCAAACCTCAAGTTTTAGTATAGGCCATCAGATGCACGGATTGTTGAAACAGTTGTCTAACACAGTTATAAGTCTTACTACTGAGGTACAAAGCCGCAAGGGATCACAAAGTCAGTTACTGACAGAACCGCAAGAAAGAACTAGGCTCGACATGTTCAAATCAAATTGTATTTAGAGTCGGGTAGACACAAACGACAAAACATTAGCTGGTAGAGCTACTTACGCCGACTTTTACAAACAATTTGAAATAATGGTAACAAAACATGATAAATTGAATTAAATTAACTTAAATCACACTGAATTAAATTACATTAAATTAAAATAAATTAGAAAAAAATAAACTAAATTAAAGATTAAACAAGTTAGTTAAAAGCTATAAAGCTATAAATAGAGATTATCATGATAGTGTGTGATCCGCGACGTTGTATCAACATCGAGTTGTCTGAGGTTGGACTGTGGTATCAGCCGAGCCCGCAGGGAATCATGATGATCTATTTATCATTTACCTCTAAATTTAATAAAAGTAAAATATTTTTACCGAAAACTGCGTCAATGTTTTCAATGGCCGCTTCGTAGATACGAAAAAAGATAGTCCGCCTAATATAGTTCGAGATAAGAATAAAGATTTAGGAACAAAGTCGTTGTTAAACATCATTGAAAGGAATTATTTAATCAGAAATCGAATATTTTAACTCTAAATATACAATATAAATCGAATGAAACATATCCATTTTACATTTCCTGCTTTTCTTCAGTCGCTTCACATACTGTTTCTACATATCTCACTCCGCGAGGAGATTCCGAGAATGTTCACGTGACCGGCAAATTCGAAGGCAAACGGTTCTTGTTTTTGGGAGAGGATGGTCAGTATTTACTGTGAACAAAAGACCCAACAACTGTTTTTCTCAATCAGAAGACTGCCGAACCGTTATATTTAAGGTACAATTATCGAATGTTGCGCCGTGAAAGACGCCAGCTGTGGTCTGTGAGTTAGAAGTTGAAAGAGTTTGTTGAGTGGACTGATTGAACACGCGCAAATCACGAACCGTGGGAGGCTGACTTTGGGGAGTGACATTTGACTGTGATAATGTGCCGGTGTTGGAAGTGGATGGCGCGTGGGAGTACTGGTCAGAGACGTCTGGAATGGATGTACTTGCAGACGGTAAACTGGCGATTATCCCGCTCATCTGCTGCTGCATTTCATTGGAAGCCACCGCGTACCGATTTATGCTGGCGACATTTTTATGCCCGTCAGCTGCATAATGGTAGTTGGAGCAACACCGGCATGTAGGAGGCGAGTTGCAGTGGATTTGCGAGCGCTGTGATTCGTCTTTCGGCCAGATAAACCTGCCTTGTCTGCCATCGTTTTCATGATCAAGCGTAAACTGTTATGGCCGAGGGGTTGACTCTTGTACCATACGATGCTGTCAGATCTTCGTTTGTAATTGTAAGCGAGATAATACGGGCTCTCAGGGGTGCACATATTCGCCGGTCTGTGAGATTTGTACTGCTTGTATGCGTGAACGGGGCATTTGTCGAGATCTGATGGAATGGCGAACTGTTTTGGAAGAAACGATCTCTCGTGCGTTGATGTAGTGGCACCTGTTCTGGTTTTTGTGTCCCGCTCTCTGAACTCCAAGAATTCCTGGCCATTTTCATCAGTTTTCAAAGACACATCTCCCCACTTTAATTTGCGATTCTCGTCAGTTCCACGTAAACCGAAGTGCATTGTGTTGGCTAGCCACAATTTATTGATGAGAGCTTTAGGGCTGTGACAGCCTATCAGCCCCTTCTGGGCGAGAATAGCCTCCTCACACGGTCTTAGAGGGGAGGATTTATTGGGGTGGTTCCCTTTGCCCTTTTGCTTTAGTTCCTTCCTTTTTGAGGCGAGCACGTCGCGACTGGTTTTAAATTCTCGGTCAAAAAGAAGACTGTATGGATAGTTTTTGTCCCGTAAATACCTGTCAACACCCCGCTGATAACTCGTAAGAGTGTCTGGTTCGTACTCAGAGCCGTCAAATTTCCGGATACTCAGAATAAAGGCTCCAAGAAGATTATCCAGTTCCATAGGGGGAATGTCTTGTATTTCCCTTGTTTCCAAACGTGGAGCAGAGTTGAGCCAATTGCAGAACGCCTTCACAGTGCCTTGGGTTTTTCGTTCAGTGTTCCTGTTCTTCATACGTTCCACAAAATTTATGTTGGGGTCCACGTTTTCCACAAATGTTGGAGCACGAGATGTTGAGGGGACCACGATCGGCTCTTCGCTTGGTTCTGGACGAGAGGTTTCCTGGGATTCTTGGTTATCAACATCGAGAAGTAGCTCATCACCAGCACTTGAAAAATTATCACTTCCCATATCATCGGAAAACAAATCAGTGCTAATGTCAAAGTTCCCGTACTCGGACGTACCTGTGTCAGAATCGCTGAACACGCCTGCCATGATATCAGCACGATCGCCGGCAACTTCAAAGTTCAATAAACCAGCGAGCAAATGTCCAACACAGCGAGAATACAGAACAAACTTGAATACTAAAATACGATGAAATGAACTATTTACAAGATATACACCTAGGGCCAGTGTTCATGCGTAGATTCGGATTGTTCGTGTTCGTAAAGATGACAGTGACAGGTGAGTGAGCATAAAATTCAGTACGGTGAACGAACTGCAAGAAGCAGACGACACACATCCAAAACAGCACCGATAAAAATACTGTTAAACTATTAATGTTGTGATAGATACTTTTTAGAAATATTTAGATTTTTTTTTCGATTTTTAAAAATATTGTTTATTTGCTTTTTACGTTTGTGTTGTGGTTGTTGTTGTTGTAACACTTTAGCTGCATTCCTAAGTTAGTTCCGGGGTTTCCCCAGCAGAGGGCGCTGCGCTATATTATGGTCACCATGGTCACTGAGCTTAAAAGAAGTCCGGCTATTCACAAAATCAAACTAGCATGATACAGAAAATTATCAGATTGCACTGTATCAGATGCCTTTGGCAGATAGGTATATGATAAACAACAAATATCACAGAGGGGTGTAAAATTACGTGGAGAGGATCGTTGCCTATAACACCAATAATTACAAGCGTCTAGTCCGTCATTCATAATCCAGCCGTCGTCCATTAGAGAATATCCGCGTCCATAATCCAAAGACCTATTCCATTTCCATATAACAGTATTAGCACCAAATTCAAAAAGACAAAAGTATACATAAACATAGGCTTGTTTCCTGCAAGAGAGAAGCGGTCAACAGTTTTCAATGATGCCGGCAAGACATCATGATGTTCCAAAATATCAAATCCGTATCGCTGATCAGTATTCTTAATCCATAATATTCGTTATAGAGTCGTCATCTAAAATGATGTACCTCAGCCACGCTTTGATTGTGACTGTTCATATGAGTACCATGAGGATCTTGAAGTACATGGGCTCATACGGCCCCTAGCCCCGGGTTAAGCGGAATTAGACACATGTTACGAAACGTAGCGCCATAGATCTTGCACGCTACGTTCGTATTTTGCTATCAGCATGCGATATGTATCGCCAAATTTGAGAAACTTTGAGTGGAGGCGCTTGATGAGACATATTGAAACACCCCCTTCTCCTGTGTTATTGCCTCTGCCCAAATTCCAAGGAAAGGGTGATTATATGACTTTTTGAGTCACAGTTTAGGAATGTAGCACGACAGTCTAGATGGAATGACGAAACATGTGCAGAAATGTTAGCTTGTGCCTTAGAGGGGCGATTTGACTTAGTGTCATACTCAAGGTTGTTTCACTCATATGGTGACAGTCAGTTTCGGTGGTGGGGGAATTGGAACGATATGCAAGAGATGGGAAAAATTTACGACGTATGGCAAATAAAGAGCAACCATGTGCCTCTACAGGAAAGCTTACCTCGACAACTCACATTCAGGCCCGAGAATACGGTGGATTCTCGGTCGTAGCCCTAGTATTTCAGCCGCGCCTTTATTGCAGCTGTTCATATGGAGACTTTAGAATATTCATACGGCCCCTAGCACCGGTTTAAGCGGAATTAGATACCCTAGCTCCTGAGCTGTGATGACAGATCAGCGCAAAGCAATAACGCATCTGATATTAACAGATGAGCATCGAGGACGTCTGATGGAGTAAACGCCTCAACGTAGGGTAAACCTGGTAATGCAAGAATACCAAAAAAACTAATCCTGTAATGCTCGACGTCGTACGGCTTAAAATTTCCCACCAAAACAATAAATCTACATATATTTGTCGAGAGATATGTACAGAAGGTGGGCCTCGGAAAGCCGGAGTACCCGGAGAGAACCACCGCCCGTCGGCAAGTAACTGACAAACTTTCACACATGGACCAGATGCGCTCGAACCCTTGCCGGTTCAGCCGTGTGAGGCTAGCGGTCTCTAGCAAGGTGTCTTAGACCACTCTGTCACCGAGGGCGTTAGCGGATGTCTCTCAACTGTTTTACTCTAGGTTATCTATAAAAGATAGTTGCGATTATGAGTGGCTACTGCAAACACCCCGACGGCGATTTTGTCAAAAGGAAAATATATTGTAACGTGTAAGAAGACCCAAAGTATGTCAGTATAAAACTGTGCGGGCTGTGAAATCTTATTCACATAACTCATCAGCCTTTGAAACAGATAGGCCTTGTAATCCTGGTTTGTCAAAAGTAGAGAAAGATATAGCAGATCTAAAAGTGTCTATGGACAAATTCCAGAAATCATTGAATAAAATTATGCAACAAAATGCACAACCATCGTCATCCAATATCATGGGATATTTTAGACTCAGTATGCGAAAGTCGGAAACAGCCAACATCTTTTAGTTGTACTGATCTAGTTGTGGTAGATACTTATCAATCTCAGAGTTGCGCAGATTCGAGCGGACTCATTGAGAAGGGGGTTTCGTGTATGATCAGGAATAATTATTTAGGAGGTAATAATTTGACCACGATCCATAAGATTGAACTGATTGAACAAACGCATTGTGTTGCTGTCAATCATGGTATTGTATCTGCACAAAAAGGAGTTGTTCTGTGTTTAGGGAACTCTGAGCATTTAATTCAGGAATGAAGTGAAAATGAAACTTCAGTGTGGAGACGAGCGAGCGCATATTAGAAATGCCGCTGTCCATGATATTCTTCTGCGTAAAAGCTATCAGTAAAAGCTATTAGTCGATCTCGGTATAGGTTGGGTGATGAGGGTCAGATTATAAAGATTAAAATACTCTACAGAACCGGAGTTCTACTCATTGATACTGGTAGTCAAGTATCAGTTATATCCCCATGAGCATTTGCTAGTTTACCCGAAGGGAGCAAAATCTAAAGCGAACACAAGTCTTTTGAAGTAGATGGTATTTTGGGTATGGATCATATAAGAGCCCATAATTGCCATATCGATCTAGAAAATGAAGGTTTCTATTATATTATAGTGTATGGGGACCATGCTACAACATCAAAACTTCTGCAAATGTTGCGGAAGGAAGCGTTATTCCACCGAAAAGTGTTGCCATGTTAAAGTTATCTTTACCTCAGTCTGGTTTAGCGAGAGATTGTTGTCTGGTACGACCATATCGGGAAAAGCTAGAGGTAATGATCGTACATTCCAAAGTTGAACAGGCATCAGTACAAATTTTGAATGCTGGAGATGAAGAAGTGAAAATTCAGACTGTTCAACTTGTGGCAAAGTGTGAGCACATTCATATGCAAGAAAATGAAATTGTAGTGTGTACAGATACAAAGCAAAGTGAACAGGAGGACTTACCTGAATATTTGCAGAAACTGTATAAATTGAGTTCTTTCGATCTTGAAAAACGTGAATCTCATCAATTAAGAGAAACAGTCCTCAACTATAAACACGTTTTTGCCAAGGATGGAGATGATTTGGGAAGACCTAATCTAGTTAAACATAGGATCAACGTTGAAATGCAAATCCGGTAAAACTAGCACATCAACGTCAGGTATTAGCCAAGCGTGAAGGAGAACAGACTAAAGTGACACGTATGTTGCAACAAGGTGTCCTAAGTCCATCATCGACCCCGTGGGCATCGCCTACTGTCTTAGTTACTAAAAAAAAGATGGTAAAACAAGATTTTGTGTTGATTTTAGTGAAATTAATAAATTACGTAAAAATGACGCTTATCCTTTAGCTAACGTGGAAGATTGCATTGGCAATTTTTGAGAGGCCGAAGTGGTTTTGTATACTAGATTTACAAAACGGGTACTGGCACGTCGAAATGGACCTCCGAGACTGCGAGAAGACAGCTTTCTGCACGAGATCTGGGTTTTATGAATGTTCCGCCGTTTGGTTTCTCCAATACCCCAGCCACATTTGAGAAACAGCTTTGAGAAGCTTGCAGTGGACTGAATGCTTAGTTTATCTTGATGAAGTTATTGTGTTAGGAAAGACATTTGATGAAACAGTAGAGAGACCAAAGCATGCTTTAGATCGGCCACGAGCCACAGGCTTGAAACTCAAACAATTGAAGTGTACATTCTTTCAGACAGACGTTACATTTCTGGGCCATATTATTAGTCAAGATGGCATTAAGACACAACTGCAAAAGTTCGAATCTATACAAAACTGGCCTGTTCCAAAATCTAGAAAGAAGATAAGCGCTTTCTGGTTCTTTGTGGGTACTATAGACGCTTCATAGAAAACTTTGCAAAGATAGCAAGACCACTGACTATAATAACCAGTCAATATGTCCAACTCCAATGGACAGTAGAATGTGTCTCGTCTTTCAAGACATTAACAGATGCACTCATATCTGTACTTGTATTGGGCTATCCAAAACCGATTGGACAGATCGCCATGGATACGGATGCATCTGGGGAAGAAATTGGGCCTGTATTTTCTCAAATACAGGACATCCTAGAAATAGTATTTGCTTACCTGAGCAAATCGCCCTGACAGGCAGAAAGAAACTACAGTATTACACGAAAATGTAATTTTTGCATTTGTTTTCGTTTGCAAGACATGGCATCGATCCTTTATGGCAGGTCAGTTGTAGTCCGGACAGATAACTCTGCAGTGGCGTGGGTTAAACGATTGAAAAATCCGGTCAATCAAATGACCAGATAGTTGCAAATATTGGGTACTTACGATTTACAAGACATTCATCGCCCGAGAAGGATACACTGGAATGCCGAGGCGGCCGCACGGTATTTGTTCCCAATGTGAGCGAGAGGATGGTCCGTGTGTGACTTCACTTGGTGCACGAAAAGATTTAATCTTAGCGCAATATATAACCGAAACGATATCGAATATTCCCATCAAATCGCTAAGTTAAAAAAGCGTTTCGTTAGCTAGCGTTTAGAAATCTCGGTAATTTCGTTTGTGTTCATTAGCTTCATTAGTTTACCACGTAAACTAAACAAAAAAAAAATACCGGACACAGAACGCGTTTAACCCTGTATATTGAAGGCTACGCCATTGGGCCAATTATATAGCGATTATCAACGGCGAGAAGATCGTCTATATAGCGTTTGGTGAATGAGAAGGAGCGGGCTTTGAATGGATCGGTTTTTGAAAGCGCCTGCATATAGCCATATTCATAATAGAACAGATATGTCAGCCAGGGAGGTGCATAATTAGTACTCTTTGGAATACCTATATGCTGTTGATATATTGTGTTTTTAATTTCACATAGATATTTTTAATGAAAAATTCAAGCAACTCTATAAACAAAGAAACACCCCATGAGTGATATCTTTTGTACGTAGTAGAGCTAAAGAATGCTTTATGGCTTCGTCATTAATATATCTACGATCAGTTTTCTTGAATACAGATACTATTAATGAACTTAAACGGTCAATAAGGTCCTGGTGAAGGATTGTAGTATAGAGAGTCAAGAAATCCCATGTGGATACATGTCTGTACGGTATGTGACCTTTAGCATCATGTTCTTCCGTGAGACATTTTGAGTTTTTCAGTATCCTCATACACTCCACGCCAGAGTTTTTAGAAAGAGTGGCGCTATACCTTTTCCAAAATGCTTTTACCTCCTGAAGGGCCCTCGTCAACAGGGACGACTGAACAGCTAGCTCAGGCACAAACTGGAACGGACAATACTTTGGATGTGCCGGCTGAGAAAGCCAAACTGATTGCGTTCCGGAAAACAGCCAAACAGATGTCTTAAAGATGGAGGGAAACAATGGACAAGGCAACAGAAAGATGTTTAATAATGGAGATGTCGCAGCGATGGATTGCAGAGGCAACTCTACAGGAGCAAACCCTTCAAGTGGATGCGGAAAGGGAGAGAATGAAGATTCTCAAACGCAGCCAGCAAGCGAATCAGGCCTTCCTTTCGTCAATGGGTGAAATGGAACGACAATTTTCATTTGTAGGATTTCGTCTAAGCCGGACATTTATCTGGATAAATTTTACTCTGAAAGGACAATAAATAATAAATATTACACGTAGTATATCACAAACATTCTAATTTGCATATTTAACAGAAACATTTAAAGATCTTTCTCTTAATTTGTGTCGATGTACGTGTTATTGTAAAACTGAATTATTGAATCAGAACGGAGTGAATATATTAATTTTTATGATTATGACTTATGCATGTTGTTTCGCATATCAATCACCACACAAAGTATATGGTTTTCAGAGAGCGGACGCTCTGACTTTGGGGGAAGTAATGGGACAAACGAGGTTCGGACACATATATGTTGTTGTTGTTGTTGTTGTTGTCGTCGCGTTGTCATAGTATATGATGTTAGGATTGTAAAGTTGTTAACCGAATTTATATATCATGTATTAGGGTTGTATTGTCTATAAGCTAATTGGATTCACGCTGGTAAATATCTACCGGAGTTCGGAGTTTCGGAGTTGCGTGTAGCGCAATTCCTGAGAGTCGACAAGAGACATGGACGTCTCGTGGTCGCGTTCCTGCGGTGACATTATGCTAGATTGTAAATAAAATAAAGCATATGGTACCCGATAGAAGTTACAATTATCATTATTGATCATTATACTCACTGGCCCGATGGTTTATGAATCTTAGAATCATTCGTTTTGGCGTACAAAGATGAAAAATATCTTCCTAATCGAGCTTCGCAGTTAACGAAGGCAGCCATGTTGCATGAAACCTTTGACATTTATGGAAGACCGTCAGCCAATCAGAGATTTGCGTTATTGATAGAATACCACGAGGGAATGTTTTCATCTTCATATGATGTGTAAATGTATTACTGCAGGGTTTGCTTGCTCTCGGTGTTTCGTACCGAGCTCATAAACCAGGCCCATGTTCGTGCGGGTCTCGAAGGCCTTCATTAGACCCTATGCTTAGATCGAACTCTTTCCTTTGACAAGGTATGAGAAAATATATTATTGAGGTAATCTTTCCATTTGTCAGATTCAAAGACGGGTCACCTCGCGACCGAAGTATACCGAGATGCCTATGCTGACTTTAATATCCGGATCGGATTCTTCGAATGGATCAGATTGATCCGTTAGAACGCTCACCGAAACGGAATATCTTCTCCCTCGTCGACTTTACGACAAGAGAACAATTAGACATTGTAAACTTAATGGTCTTTATTAGCCTTTTGTTGTCGAATGTTTAGTCTCATCTAAGTCATTTTCATTTCCACTGCATTCGTCCATGGAGTTGACCAGACAATGAAAAACTTAAATCAGC
Organism: Hanleya hanleyi; assembly: GCA_036873755.1. Taxonomy (NCBI): domain Eukaryota; kingdom Metazoa; phylum Mollusca; class Polyplacophora; order Lepidopleurida; family Hanleyidae; genus Hanleya; species Hanleya hanleyi. The sequence continues at coordinate 15,803 of JAVTVY010009942.1, read as the reverse complement.
CAGCAGGGCACGTAGTGCGACATCAAATTTACCTCAGCTGCCTGTTGAATGACTGAGTGTATCACGGTATGATTGTTGTGTGTCGAGCCGCAATCAGATGGCACAAAAGCAAATCTACTCGAACTTTAGTACTGTTAAATTGTTGCGGTTAAAAGCATTCTGTTGTCTGTTGAAATACATTGCAGTGTGGAACGAGAGCGGAGCAATGCTGGACAAAGTATTTGCCGCCTTGAAATGAACATGTGGATGTATCCAAATGTCAACGGGTATCGTTCAAAGCCCACGCTCAACTACGAGCTGTAATATTGCGAATGTTTTGTGTTACATGTATGCGGTGCCGTAGACCGATAAGTCGGTTGTTCGTCTTTCCAAACCAAAATCACCACTCATATAAAAAATGTTCGTCGTTTACTAACGAATTAGTATAGCGACCTCAATAGATCATGGAAAATGGCGAAAGGATAATCCTTTATAGATTGCAAGCAATATTTCTTTTTATCCCGAGTATATAGAAATAATTTATCACTACACATTATAACCCGGATTGTTGAAACCAATGTCCTATGGCCTAACTATGGAATTGAACTGTATTTAGTAAATATCATGGGATGAGTACAACTTTTCAATATTACCTTTCCTTCCTATTGATAAAATATATCTTTTTATGCCCTTGGTATATTTAATATGGAATGAGCTATCCTCCTCATTACATGGTCAATATACAATAAGTCTCCTTTATATTGCACATTTTCAAGGCAAGGATGAGCCGAGATGCAGTGCATATAACCTAATATTGAATTTAATTGGTTTTAGAAATGAAAGCAGTTAACGTTATCGGTGATTCTAGTCAACAAGGGCGGATCGAACCGTTGTTCATTGCAATTTTTAGCATTACGAGGAGGCCAAACAAGGAAATGGAACGCTTTCTATCCAGATCGCTATGCAACACCACACCAAATGTAGTCTCCATACGATAAACACGGTCCGTGTCCACATTTCGTGCAACATGCCGTCCCACACGCCCATAAAGTGGAGCATTTAATTGTAGGGTGGTTGTTTCACCGCCCACAGTCTCGTGAAACAAAGGTACATGTTTAGCTATCAATGTGAGTTCCGCTATGTGCATTTCACCAAGAAGTTCACTGTAATGGACGAGAGAAGAATACTGCCGAACGAATTCCTTAATGCGATGGAATGTACATACGAAATCCTTTGTCATTCTAAAAGTAATATGCTAATGATGAAAGTTAACGCTGTTGTCAGAACCGTAATATCAGTATGTCAGTATGCCGGTGTGGTGGCTAAGAATGTCCTGGTGATTAGTGTCCCTTTTCATATCCTTGTCTATTCCAAAAAAAATGTCCTAGCTGGGTTGGGTTATAGGACCCGGTCACTCTTAACCACCGGACATTCTTAGCTTCCACACCGGCATCCTTTTCCACCAGTCTTGATGTGTTACATTGAATTAGATACAAATATCCAGTGACACATGATGTGACCTGTAGTCATATGAAATGGCCCAAACGGGGAATATATTAGTAGAATATTCAGGACTCATTTAGTTCTTATCCAGAAAACTAATCTATGAGGCCAATCCAGCGCTTCATTCTCAGCCATGTTACCCACAATCACAACTACAATCACACTGATTTGTATAGAGGGCAAGTCTTGAAGACGAAACTTTCACCAGCAGAATCTCACCATATGCAGATAGCAATTAAACGCAACATTTCACGGTGGTGGAAAAAATGCCGGAGTGTTGCCAAGTCAGATATTGTGCATGTCTAGGGTCCGTGTAACCCTGCCAAGGGTCCGTGTAACCCTGCACAATTCAATTTCTGTTTTTCGTTTCTTAAAATAAAAAAATTGAAATTTGACCGTCAATTTTCGTATTTTTTTTTGTAATCTCAAAACCAAAAATTGAAATTTGACCGTCAGTTTTTATTTTTTTTTTTATTCTCTTAATGAAAAATTGAAATTTTCATTTTTTTCTCTCAAATGAAAATTTTTCCTTCTCTGTTTTTTTTCTGCTTAAATATGAAAATCAAATATTGATAATTGCTTCAACTCGTCCGTTTTTGTTTTTTATTTTTGTTATATTTTTTTGTATTTTTATTTTAACTTTAACGTATCAATGGTAAGTGGGCCCATGCAAGTGTTATGACTTCACTAACGGTGCGAGGAGTAGGATAGAAACCGCAAATCGGGCAATATAAGGGGGTGCGGAGAATGAGAGACATGGGAATTTCACTAAACGAGGTTGCCTGGCATTACCTCTAGGGTATTGTAGGCCGACTGCCCATGTGCACGGAGATTGTGGCCCATCAGACAGCTCTGGACAGGTGACATCGATTATTTAGCCATCCAGGAAACAATCTTGCATTTTGCCAGCGAACAGCAGACGACCACCTTTGGTAATTGTTTTAAAATATCGTACTCATAAAGTTACTAACAAAAGTTTTAATACCAATAAGAATAAAGCATCGCATCGCTGGAGCGTTTAGACGCCCGTCAACACTCATCGTCAAAAACGAGTCAACGCTTTGAGTGTGGGTGTCAAACACCTCAACGACCGACGTCAAAACGCTTCAACACTTCAAGTCTGGGAATCATCTCGTTTCAACGCATTAACTTCACACGCACACACACAACCGCATCCCCCACCCCATACACACAAGGGGAAGTTAGTCACGTATTTATGTCACTACCCTAATGGGAATGCCGGGTTCCAGGTGTCCCGTTTAATGAAACTCTCGTGTGCTTCCTTTCACAGCTGGTGGGTATGCCTACTCAATCCTATGCATGAACAGTTCGCCCATTATACACTAGTGCGAATGCCTGGCCCCAGGGTTCTCGGAAAGTATAATGAAACTCCTATGACTTTAACCTCAAAGGTTTTCCTCATTATGCTCCTCACCTGCCCATACGACCTGATTCTCGCTTCCCATTTACTCGGCGGATCGGGGGTGACATCATAACCCGTGCTTGTGCGCACTTAACGTTGATGCGTCAAAAACAAAAAACGGACATGTCGAGGCAATTGCCCATATTTTAGTTTCATCTTTGCGCGAAGTAAAAAACCGAAATGAGAATTGACAGTCAAATTTCAATTTGTGATTTTGAGAAATCAAAGATGAAAACCGGAACTTGAACTATGCAAGGTTACACGGAACCCCCACAATACATGCCTTGCTCGAATTTCTCATTAATAATGTCTATGCGAAATTTGGCAATACAATTTGGCAATACAATATATGAACAGCATATAGGTATTCCAATGGGTACTAATTGTGCACCTATTCAGGCTGATCTATATATGAATACGACTATATGCAGATCCTTTCAAAAACAGTCCGTTCCTTCTCCTTCACCAGACGGAATAATCGCTATATAGATGAAACAGTGAAGGATATATATCCACCATCACTGGATTTGAAGCAAACTACAGATGGCCCTAGTGGCACATCTTATTTAGACCTATATCACTATAAAAATGAAGCGGGCCTTCTCTCTCGTCGACTTTATGACAAAAGACATCGTAAACTATCTCTCTATCTGGGCAGTAATATACCAGAGAGACATACATATGGCGTACACATATTACGCCTAGTAGCATTTGTTACATCATGTGTTAAATGTGACCATTTTAATCAACGTCACAAAACATTATTGTGAAAACTTGCAAAACAGGGCTATATCATCAAGCGCCTCCACTCGAAGTTTCTCAAATTTGTCCATACGTGCGTGCAAGATCTTTGGCGGTACGTTTCGTAACTTGTGTCTGATTCCGCTTAACCCGGGACTAGGGGCCGTATGAACCTATGTATTTATTGCTCAAATCTACACCTGCTATAGTTTGTCCTAATCCTCCATTGAGATTCTGCTGTAGACTAAAAATTCTCACCCTCTGGAGCCTCAGCCAATAGGTCACACTGCGCCTGCGCTCAAACGCACTTCCCCAAATCCTTTTTCTTCCTACAGCTGCAGCGTGTGGACGTGTTTAGAGTAGCTCTGCTAGAATTAGATTTTTTGTTTTTGCCTATCTTGAAGGGAAATTCAGTCTAGATTTAGTTATACATTGTAGAAACAATGCCTAAACCACCGGGAATGCTAAGCGCTGCGAATCTTGCATACAATCTTGGTCACATTTGGATTCACATTCTTTGTGTTTTTCCTGCAAAAATTATTTATGCTATCGGAAAAATACGTGTCTAGAATGTATTTCTTGGGACGACCAAGCCTGGGTGATTATGCACAGGCCAGACGGGGATATTTATTGCAGGCCGCTAGACGGCCACTCCACGACAGGCAGCAAGCGGAGTTTAACCTCCGAGTTGACAGGCATATCAACGAGGACATGCCGTATTGCCAGTCATCATTATCGCCTGTAATTCCGCCCAGTGGCCCAACCACCTCGCTGGGGGTCTAATAACACCCCAGCCACCAGTCAGATTTTTGGACCGGATTCGGGGCCTTCGCGCACATCGCCGGCAGTGACATCATATATAGTAAAATAGATGTTTAACGAAAATTTTGATTACTTTTCAAGTCTGCATAATACCTCCGTTGACCTAGCGTTAAAAAAGAATTATCTGGAGATAATTTTCCCTGTTTATCTGGACAGAGCATATGAAAAGTAGTTCGCTCATGTGCAACACTAAAGGAGTTGTTTGGTCGGATTCAAACTGAACCGTGCGTTGGTTGGTTTCCCCTATACGTCATAGCAACGTAGTAAAGGTCAACTTCCGCTATTGGAGGCAGGGATGTTATTGGAGCCTGCGAAATGGGGCATGCGCTGTGGGGAGGCTGCCAGTGGCCAAGACTTCCAGCCAAGCAGTATAGTCAGGCGAAGCTAGAACCCGTTTGACGAGCTCTTACATAGGCGTGGGCTCTCACTATTCTCGGACAAAAGAAGAAGACAAGAAGTGGACCTATTTTACAGGAACAGCTTTTTGTTATCGGGACAAAGGGACATATGGGACAGCCTAGCAGCTGACCTTGACCTACACGCAGTCAAGATGAACCAGTCAAGATGGCGAATAAAGTTGCTAGGTGTTGTCGTTTACACCTGGATTTACGCTAACAACGACGGGAAATCATCGTCTCGAATCTTCAAGTTTCTGTTGGGAAGTATCCATTCTTGCTCAAATTTAAAGATAACATATAAATGGCTATCATGAATTCTTTCCGTCCATTTATTTCGTTTTATTGTGGTGTTGTTGTTCGCGTCATCATGTAAGTCGCTGATTTATTTCAACACGTATTATTACGCACGTTGCACACACTTGAATGTGCCTAAATGCTCTGCTGATAAATAAATGTTATCATTATTCGTTTATAAAAATTACGAGAGTCTATGAGAATTTGTGCGTATTGTTGGTACACAATTTTCCAAGAAATATTTCCCGTTTTTTTATTACGAAGAAACTTAGATATATGTTGGTCTCTTAGAGTAACCATTCACTCGAAGTACAGGCTTTCATATATTGAAATCAGAATGGTTTCTTTAATCAGTTACGATTTCTTAGACCTAGATTTGAAATTAATCTTAGTATTAAATTAATTTCGTTTTATTGAGAAATTAGGAATAGATCTGATGTAGGTTTACTTTGCCGGGAGGACAATCAGAATACTCTCGTCCTAGACGACATTAGTATTACGTAGACCCTCTCTGGCATTATGCCTGCACAAGTCTTATTCATTATATCGACTTCAGCAGATTTGTTACGTTCAAGACGGACATCCGACCTGGAGACGTTATCTATCTAGCCACAGTCCAGTACAATCGACTCTATGGACTACGGCTTCATTCATTCATAGACTGCTAATGAATTTCACCTACAGTCTTGTACTTTGCTTCGACGGACTTCGACCTCACCCTTGTCTATCTTAGCCGTTCCTCTTTTACTTGCTTCGTCCAAAACAGCTCTTTGGTCTACAGCATTGTAAAATTAAATTAATTTCTTTTATTGAGAGATTAAAAATAAAATAAAATTAAAAATTATCTGCATAATTTTTACTTTCATAATTAACTGGATGATCATTTTATACTTTTGTGACGGACTTGAAAGTATGTGACCTCAATTTTATATTGATTCAGCATTGAACATTTATTTCATGCGTTATTAGGTAACACCATTGATTTCTTTATGAATCATTTGATTGGTCAGCTCCAGATTGTGGAATTATGGGGCATGTTCTTGGACTACGCCATTGCCATCCTAGACCATGTTTCCTCTTCCACTTGTCCGTTATAGATCGTCCTTCATTTCAGATTCCGCAACGACACTTTGGGCTCCGTCTTTAGATCGACTTGTTCTTTAACTCGGTCGGTTTCACTGCATCTTGTGATTTGGAACGATAGACACTATGTGCTATGGTTTCATTTGAGCCTCTACGATGTGTTCAAATCTTTATCGTCATTTGTCGTCCGCATCATTAGTATTCCGTTTCAGAAGTTATCATTTTCAGGGTTCATACTTATGTAAGTATCAAGTCTGGATATAACGTGTCGAGATGTGTCCATCTGCCAGCGACTCAGGACCCAGACAGTAGTTCCTACATGAAGTGTCAACCTCCGTTTTTCACGGACGTCAACTCTGGAGTATGGATGCGTTAGATTTGCGGATAGATGGCCTACTACTACCTTTGTGTCGGAGATGTTCGAGCTTACAAGTTTGGTGCTCTGTCTCCGTTATGGTCTCCATGTTACTTCATCCAGACGAACCTCCTGTACCGGACTGTCATTGGATCAAGTATTGTAGTGTTCCCAAACACTCTACCTTACCCACTGCATGGATAGAGTTGTCAGGTTGGGATCCCTTTTTCCTTAACCATCTGGTAGTCGGCGGCCGTATACAGCTGGGAGTTTGACACCTGTCGCCACCACCCCGTGTCATGATGACGTCGGTTTCATCGACCCAGGCCATCTACATCTCTCAGGATTGGTAAACCCCATCGATTTACTAGATGCAGATCTTCACATACCCATTCATCCTCGTCGCTTCCTACGCTTACCATCGCTGGTCGACGATTCGAGTGGCAGTTTCTCCCTTTTCGGAATCAACATCGCATCATGATTTTTCACCAGTATCTCAAAACCAATCATGGCATTCCTGCATCTATGGGTATTCATATCGAGGTATACACAGTCGACATCTTGGTTTTTCCTTCACCCTCAGAAGTCAGAGTTGCTACCAGCGCAATGTCGTCACTTCATCGGGGCAGTCTTCGACTCAGTCCATAAGTTGGCACGACCTCTAGAAGACCGGTTGATCAAGCTTCAGACTATGGTTCCAAGTTTTTGCTTCACCTTCACAGCACTCAAGCTTTGGCAGACTCTTTTAGGTCAACTCACATCCACTCAAGACCTCACTCACTACGGTCGTCTCCAAGTTCGGCCTCTGCATTACCAACTACAGGGATATCTTCAGATGTCATTCCTCAACCCCCTGGTCCGGTATTGACGTCTCTACATCCACATCTGATTCGGTGGCAGTCCCGTTACAATGTCATGCGGGGAGTACCCCTTGTACCATCAGCTCCACTACACCATCTCTACACCAATGCGTCCGAGACAGGTTTGGGAGCCCATCTAGACGACCTAGAGATGTCCGACAGATGTCAACATCGGATGCCAAACTTCATATCAACCTCTTGGAAATGAAAGCTGTCATCTGTGCAGTCCAGCATTGGAGTCATCTACTGGTGAATTCGTCTCGTCCCATCATCAACAGACAATTCAACTGTCCTTGTTCATACCAACAAGATGGGGACCACCGGATCCTTCCCAACATTCCGTCTGGTTTGGACCCGCTTCGACTGGGGTTTGCAACATCACTGCCACATGCGTGCTCGTCATGTCCCAGGTCAGCTCTATGTATTAGCAGATCATCTGCCTCGCCAGACACTGTACTACAGACCGAATGGCAACTGCATCCAGAGGTCTCCCAACACATCACCAGCATCTGGGAAACCCTCTGATCGACCTGTTTGCGACGAGGAACAATGCACAGCATTCCCTATTCGTCAGTCCGGTTCTGGACCCTCGAGCCTACGCCATCGATGCCTTATCGATCAACTGGCACAAATTCCTTGCATACGCCTACCCACCCATTACCTTACTGCAGGAAGTACTACAGAAGATTGTTCAACACGACTGCATCATTCTTCTCATTGCTCAGTGGTGGCCTCGTCGACCGTGGTTTTTCCGGCCCTGATCCCTCTACTCACCGCCTCTCCACGTCGCCTACCAGTTTGGGCCAACCTGTTAAGCCAATCCTGCGGGATACCCCATCACAACCCTCAGTGGCTCAATTTATACGTCGGCAGATTACCAAGTGCACCCTCACAGACCAATGATTTTCAGCAGATATTGCAGAGACGATGGTTTCACCCAACCGACCTTCCACATCACAGCACCAGTCCAAGTGGAGATTTTTTTTTCGTCACATGGTATCGACGTCGAGGCTCCGATCCCGACACTGCTTTCTTCTTCACCTGCACCAAGATAAGAAGATCAAAAGCAGCACTATTGAAGGGTACCGATCAACCTTGGCCCGGGTTCTACGTTTATCTGCTGGCATTGACATTAGCCTGGATCCCAATATCTCTGCTCTTCTACATGCCTGTGCATTACAGTCACGTCGTTCCCGACAACTATTACGAAGTGGGACATTGGTGTGGTTTCTCAGCGCATACCTACAAGACTGCCTTCCTAGCGACCTTCGCCCTGGCGTCTAGAGTATCTGAGCTTCATACCTTGGGAAGGAAATCAATGACTTGAACGGCAGATTGGGCACGCATATCCTTCCACCTGTTAATAAGTTCATCGTCAAGAATGAGACTGTACGACAAGGACCTTGTGCTCAACGTCTGTATTCCATCCCTGCATTATCAGATTTTGTTCAAGGACTTGATAACATCTTACTGTGTCTAGTACGAGCAATACGTCACTACCTCAGCCGTACCGATTCTATCAGAGGTTCTTGTCGACTACTGATGCTCTCTCTTCTCCCAAGGGCTACTGAAGACATTACCAAGAATACGGTGGCCTCCTGGTTAAGCAAGACCATTAATGGACATATGAATTATCCCGTTATGTCCAGTGTTCCAGTACGAGCAATACGTCACTACCTCAGCCGTACCGATCCTATCAGAGGTTCTCGTCGACTACTACTGCTCTCTCTTCTCCCAAGGGCTACTCAAGACATTACCAAGAATACGGTGGCCTCTTGGTTGAGCAAGACCATTAAATGGACATACCAACTATCTCTCGATGCCCCCCCCCCCCACTGCTAGCCTCTGCATCTTCTCATGAAATACGAGCCATCGCAACATCATGGCCTTTATGGAAGAACGTATCGCTGGATGACATTGTCCAAACCTGTGCTTGGAGTGCCAATTCCACGTTTACAGATTTCTATCTGAGAGACTTGTCAGAACAAACAGACAACCTGACCATGTTAGGGCCGGTCGTTGCTGCCCAACATGTAGTCGCCTAGTCTTCAAAGAAAAAAGGGGGGAGGGCAGTACCGATTTCAAGCCGACCGACCAGTCTGCAAGATGGTTAAGAGTCACGGCATATCGGTAATCGCCAATACCAGCCAAATCAGCTATTCAAGATCTCGACACTAGTAAATACAGTGAGTATAAATGTATTTATTTTTCTAGGTAAATCTAATGTCGGACATTCAAGAAAATTTCATAGTAAGAAATTGGCGATTGGAGCATATGTTGGTACCCTAGTATTCGGGTTCAGAAGCCCCGGTCCTTATACCCTTCTTACCGTCTCACTAGTAATTGCCCCTTAGCCCCTACAGTGCTTTACGCCCAGGGTTCACTGACGGGTTCAATTAACGTACCACAACCATGGTCAGTTGATTCCACTAGTATTCGGATTCAGAAGCCTCGGTCCCTATACCCTTCTTGCCGTCTTACTAGAAATTGCCCCTTAGCCCCTACAGTGCTTTACGCCCAGGGTTTACTGACGGGTTCAATTTACGGTTCCCTGCATCTCTGATCATCTCAGCGGTTACAGCCACACTTTAACAAAGCCGAGGCCCACCTCCTACTGTTGGTAGTGGGCAAACTATAGCAGGTGTAGATTTGAGCAATAAATATTAAACATTTATAAACAATGTTGGTATTTATTATCAAATCAAATCTGCTATAGTCTTGACTGCCCGACCCAGCCTCCCCGCACTCTTCTCGGCCTTGCACGCATCACGCTTATAGGCTTATAGAAGAAAAAGGATTTGGGGAAGTGCGTTTGGGCGCAGGCGCAGTGTAACCTATTGGCTGAGGCTCCAGAGGGTGAGAATTTTTAGTCTACAGCAGAATCTCAAAGGAGGATTAGGGCAAACTATAGCAGGTTTGATTTGATAATAAATACCAACACTGTTTATAAATGTTTAATATTGCAAGCTTCTCATAGTGTCCATATGCACAGTCACAATCAAAGCGTGACTGAGATACATTATACTCTAGATAACGACTTTACAACGTATACCACATGGATTAAGAATACTGATCAGCGATACGGATTTGATATCATGATGTCTGGCTGGCATCATTGAAAACTGTTGACCGCTTCTGTCTTAAAAAGATTAGGCTAGTTTTATTTATACTATGATTTATCCTTTTAATTTGGTGCTGTTATTATATGAATTAGGTCTTCCGATTATGGACGCGCGAAAATTCTTTAATGGACGACGACTGAATATTGAATGACAGACTAGACGCTTATATTAGTGATAACCTTGTCATTTGCTATGCTGCAAAAACACTGATCGGATGGATGCGAATCCCGTCACCTTTGTTTGCTTGTGGATTCCATCGATGCGGCCTTCGATGCCATCGATGCCCCTTCTGCACATGTGGGTTTATTTTTAAGTCGATTTTCAACTGCTTCAAAAGCAGTATTGGGCACGAACTGGAAACGAGGATTTCCTGACGAAGTACACGTATTTTCAAATAGTAAACATGGGAATCGTTAGTGTTGGTGTAAAAGATATTAAACTGATTGGCCGAGGTCTGGAGTGAAATCAGGAAGGTAATGCGGCTAGATCGACAGATTTCAGAACAAGAAGATATAATTTAAATTTTCAGACTTCCGTCGATACCGATCCTAAGTCACATAGCGTATTCATGCTTCGTGACCATGGTGATACACTGGCGAAATCTTATTATCCACTGCTTTTAGAGGATAGTCGATTAGAGTTCGATTAGAATACAGATACATACAATACAACATGCATACATCATGTAAATAACTGCCAACATCTGGATATCACGGTTTAGAGATTCTGAAGAGCTGATCAAATATGGTACGACCTAATGGCCTTCTGTGTAATCGCTTATTGGTAGACAGTGTAATTGCCTCGAACAGTTTGGATGCAGATCAGCTCTTCCGCTAAGTTAGTGTAAGTTTTCGTTCATAGTGGTTATTTATGGCATGGTAATATAACCGTTTGAGTATGTACCAGGAGAGACTTTGAAACATTGAGATATCCTTAATCCACAGTGGTTGGTTCACTTGAATTTTTATACAATTTGGCAAATGTTGTTGGCTACTGTTGGACACTGAAAGAGTTTCTTCTGAGGTGTATTTACTATCCATTATATTCCATATAATGTTATCACCTACACATACGGAAAAAAGCAAGCACTCTATCGCCCAAAGAAGAAGTGTGTTTGCTATTCTAATCAGACGATAAAGGATCATGTCATACTGCGCGAAGAAAACTGGACCACTTGTGGTAACTTCGTTGGCGTACAATACTCATAATCATCGTTGTCATTGAAATCGCACCTTCAAGAAACAGTACTTAATTTTATCCTAGACCGTCAAAATATGCGATGATGGTTTGTACATTTATATTTCTAAACAACCTGAAGATGTAAGCACGTATGCTACTCAGGTTAACAGTCTTGTCGGTAAGGTGATCTATATAGTTTCAAATTCCCTTCATATAGGGAAACCAACAACTACACTTATCACCCTAAGAAGAAAAAGAGTTGCTATACCAATCCTACAAATAGCTAATATTTCGTGAGCCGGAGTTATGACAGTCGGCTGGTAAACTACTTCACTGTCGCGAATAAATTGGTGTTGGATTTAGACATAATATATTCGTTCTACATATACCACGTACGATGCTCTCTCTCTGTTTGGGGTGTGAACAAACAGCTATGTAATTGTGCACCTCTTGACACATCTAGTGTAATGTATCGCGTATTTAAGCACACCGGCGAGTGAAAATTACTACAATGCCTGATGGGTGGCTGGAGTTTGTAGTACAATTCTATGTGAGCGGTGCTTTGCTCGCTATGGTGGGAAACTTTCTGGTCCTGTTGACGGTGATTCGGAGACCGCTACTGCACCGAGTGTCTTACAATCTTGTGGCTGCCTTAGCACTCGAGGATCTGCTCCAGGGTGTCATCCTCGGTACATTCAGATCACTGGGGACAATCTAGGTCAGACATAGAAACGTGCGAAAATTCAAACAGCCGTGGGCGAGCTGATGATCGTGGCTGGAAATAATATTGGTCCCGCTAGAACACGGCAGCCTACTAGCTAAGATTCATAGCGTCTCCCTTCCCTCACCGCTATGCCGACGACAAATACATTTCCCTGATGGTAACTCGAACATCTCCATGGCGCACTTATTATTACCTTTGCGCCCTATTGGGCCATCATTAACTTGAGAAAATGGGCCGCCATGAATAAAAATACCATAATCGATGTTGTGATCATCATCCCCTGTATACACGGGGTCTATTATGACGGAAATGCCCATCTTCTTGACCCTCGATTTCAGGTGATTTTGAGGCTCCATAGGGATAATTTTAACGTCTGTAATTAATATATGACCGACGAAGGGCCTTTTAGTCTGCCATTTCTGTATTTTTATTCATGGCGGCCCATTTTCTCAAGTTAATGAAGGTCCAATAGGGCGCAAAGGCAATAATAAGTGCGCCATGGAGATGTTCGAGTTACCACCAGGGAAATGTATTTGTCGTCGGCATAGCGGTGAGGGAAGGGAGACGCTATGAATCTTAGCTAGGCAGCCTACATGTATTTCGGTCCACCCATGTCCTGTAAACACAAATTATTGATCAACTCTCCCCCTCAAAATTACTAGAATTTATGTGTCAGTGGTACGTACGTTATGTGTAGATAACACTCAGATCCGTGGAATGTCTTTCCACAGAAGTTGTATACTCACAATTGGTGTGAAGTTTCACTTTCAAACCTGTATCTCGCCTGCTCTGGAAATTTCTAAATGGCGGGAGTTTGGCAGACACTCGTGTTTCGTGGTATGCCTGCACTTCGAGCTTATGATGCCGGAATCCGCGTCCAGAATCTTTCAGAAGCTCGCAGCGTCAATGTAGTAAACCTTAGCTTACTATTTATTAAGTCCAAAGGAAGCATTCGACATTACAATGTCCACAATAATAAGATTTGTGTCCACTATAAAGAGGTGTACATCTTCATCCGTCATGTTCATGGAAAGCTTCGTCTTGCTCACGTAGGCGTTGCCGGGAGCAACGCTCGGAAAGTCCCGAATATAGCCGGCGGATGCCGACTACCACAGGTCATTCAAGTCTACCTGTTTTATCGAAATGGTTACTTTCAAATGAACTTAATAAATTTATTGCACGGAACGACATAAATCTGGAAATATACCATATATGTCTGTATTTATTAGTTTTCAAGTTACATTTTTCAAAATGTATCCCATTAGCTAAAGATAACAAAGAAATACTAGTGTCAAATGCATACTGAATGTGAAACAAAGACTTTCAGTCCATATTAAAGGCTGTCGCTCACTGAAGATGGTCTAGACATGCATCAACCCGTGATGTATCTTGTCTTCAATCCATCAATGTATTCTCAGTTGAACATAATGATATTGATCATATTCAACCATTACTGAATCATTTAAGGCCTTTGTTAACCTATTGGTGTCTGATCTGTTAATCCCATTAGAGACACGAATATTGAAATATAGTTCAACAAAAGATGTCGCCATAACAGTATAATTGTAAAATTAGAAGATTGTTCAGTGAACAAAGCACTTGGAAAAATATTCAAAATGGGGAGAAAATTCTATTTTATTTTCATTTTATCTCTGGTATTTTCCTCGGTCAAATTTGACCGAAGGGCATTGTCCGTCCGTTCGTCCGTCTTCATTTTCTTGTTACCACCATATTTCAAATATGACTATGCTTAGACGCACCAAACTAAAATTGCTCTGGCAACGCATCCGATGAAAATTGATGAGCTGTATCATCGTCAGATATGAGAAACGGCTCACAGTAAAATGGGGTAAATATTCGTAGAGTATAAGTTATATACTTATATACTTGTGTTCACCAACACACAGTAGCCTACCAAAAGAGCTACAGACGACTGACGAAGGCTGAATCTGACCTCAAGTTTCTGAACAAGTGTCGGGACAACAACATCACGCCGAAGTTCATCCGCTGGGCTAATCTGCGATCCAAGGCCCCCAGACTACGTAGCCGATACCACAAACGACTACTGAAAGAAGCCATCCGTGAGAAGGTCCTCGCAGTTCGACAACTGAGGAGGGAAAATGCCTTGTTAGAAACACAACTGATGAACAGCACTACCTGGATGAAAGCCACCACGATCAAACACATCGCCAGAAAGCCTGTGGACAAAATCAACGCTGCCCATATCCAACGCCAGGAGAAGAAATTCGCCGCACTACTCAAAGAACACTCTATTTCACTCGGCCTGAAAGACAACCCGAACACCACTATCCTTAATCTCACCAATGAAACGATTTCCAGAGACGAAGAAGACATTCTACGTTTTGGCTTAAAACATGGCCTTGCTACGTCCCCGAGAGATTCAGACATTATCATATGTGCCGAAACATTTTGGGAACATCTAAATTACCATGGACTGCTACCGAAGGGTTACATTAAGAGAGAACGTGTCAAAAATGCTATCCGAGCGATGTCATGCAACATACTGGACTTCAGTGACAAACGACTGTCTTCTGATGCCCACCGAATCAAAATCCTGAAGACACTGAAAGAACGTTTCGCTATTTTGAAACCTGATAAAGGTAGCGGCGTCGTATTACTGCGGAAGGAGGACTACATTACCAGCCTAAATGAAACCTTCGAGATTAGGACGAAATTCCGCAAACTAGGCAAGAACCCCAGTATGACCCAACTACGCACCCTGCAAAATTACCTGCGCACAATTCATCGTCGAGGTGAAATTACTGAAGATGAATTGAAGGAAGTGAAACCCAAATCCACGAGACCAGCACGCGCCCATGGGTTACCGAAAACACACAAAGATTTTGTGAATATGCCCAAGTTTCGCCCAATTATCGACACAACTGGCTGCCTACTCGAAAGTAGGTAAATTCCTGTCGAAACTATTGAAACCATTAACGGATAACGAATACTCACTATCTGATTCCTTTGATGCAGCCCAACGTATTCGAGAAATTCCACAAAATTTATTCGATGAAGGCTATCGCTTTGTTTCCTTCGATGTCGAATCGCTGTTCACCAATGTGCCTCTGAGGAAAGTAATGAATATCATTCTTGACCGTATATATAAACAGAAGGTAATTACAACCACTATCCGAAAGACTACCCTGAAAAAACTGTTGATGGACTCCTGTACTAAAACCCCATTCTCGTTCAACAATGTATTGTATCAGCAAGTGGACGGTGTATCGATGGGTTCCCCCCTAGGGCCGACCCTCGCCAACATCATCATGACTGAACTAGAAAAGACAGTGGTGGAT
>JAVTVY010009941.1:0-43197 GCA_036873755.1 Hanleya hanleyi | reverse complement strand
GGTGGCTTTTTGTGCGTTCTATGCGAGAGGCTAAGTTCTGCCAATACGGAAATAGCCGAACGTGAGATTGATGGACGGTCTGCTCGTGGACGTTCTGCTCTTGTTTTAGGAGTAGCGGATCATAAGCAATAGCGGATCACTTACAGTTTAACCGGCAATATTTTTAATAAAAACTTCATTAAAATTGTGACTGATTTGAATGAAAGATCTGTTTACGCTGAACAAATAAATACCAAATATCTCTGCATCGGATTGTTCCCTTGCTTCACGCTCCGGCTGAAAGGACTCCAGGTCTCAAATCACGTGACGTGCTATACTTTCAGGTTTGTTGAAAGGTGTGCTCCACGCATTTTGCGGAAACGTGTGTTGGTATGTATTTTTATAATCAGCATTAACTAGTCCGTTAGTAGGTAGTTGCTTTTAAGGTTGTAAACCGAATGTGTTCTCTTTGCATCATTCCATCTGGTGGTAATTCTGGTAGTATCGGATCAGCTCAAATGTCATCTCGCAAACCCACGTGCAATGGCCTCCCATGTCAATATTAGGGGGGAGGCATCTCAAATTCCCTTTACTTCTAAGTTGACTAGAAATTGTTAGTCCCCTACCGGTAACCGGAGGGACTAGGTTTACACCTCGTGTGTCCGTCTGTCTATCTGTCCGCCTGTCGCCACAATTTGTCTGGAGCATATCTTGATTAATATTGGATGGATTGCTTTTACACTTTGGCGGTATGTGCTCAGTGCCATGTAGTTGTGCAGTCACGTTTTATTCCCCGTGACTTATTATTATTGTTTTTATTATTTCTTTTTCAATCACTCCTCTGGGAGTAAGAAAGAGTGGTGTTGTTGTCCGGTAGGGGACTTGTATTGCAACTCAAGTAGCAGCTTGTTAAAACTTAATTGTGCTCAGTTTTTCTTCTTTCAAAAAATAAATGACTTTTATGTATCGGTATTAATTCTGATGAACCGAAACATCATGATCTGGTGAGTCTGTTATACCGAGTAGCCTACAGTTCAAAATATGTAGTTTCATTTGTTCTCAATTTTTAGTTACACTATGGCACCAAAGGGAAGACTGAAGTCTGGTGCATCTGCTGTTCTCAGCCCTGTTGTGAAAAAGGCCAGAGAAGTGACAAATAAATACAAAGCTTGGTATGCCAAGTCGCCATCCAGAAGCGAAAGAGTCCGTAAAGCACTGAAGATGGTGACAGAGGAAAAGGTATATGTACGGAAAGCTGCTCGAACATGTAATTTATCATATGGTTTTGTACATAGACGACTGTCTGGAACAACAGACATTGACAAGAAGAAAGGTCCCAACAACAGTTTTTACCAAGGAAGAGGAAGCCGCAATGGCCACATGGCTATCTGAAATGGCAAGGAGGGGAATGGGATTAAAACCTGGCGAATTTCTAGAACATGTCCAGAACATTGTCAATAAAGAGAAACGAAAACACCTTTCAAGGAGTCTGATCGATGGTTTTAAAACTTCCGAGAATGTTTAATTTCTAAGCAGTTCTTGGATAAGCCTGGGCACATGTGGAATGCTGATGAATCCGGTTTTAATATGGGGAGCAAGGCCGGCAAAGTCATTGAGCCCGTTATAGGAAAATGTTCTTACCAGGTACCTCATGTCACAGGCGGATCCAGTAAGAAACGACTAACAGGATTGTTGCAATCCAGATGTTGAGATGATACCTCTATTCCTTGTATATCCAAGTCCAGAACCAAACGGATGTAATCCACTGAATGGAGCATCCAGGGGCACAGTGATACAGTATACAAAGGATGGATGACAACAGAGTCGTTTGGAAACTTCATAGACTTCAACAAATATGCTGGTTCAGAGAGACCTGTCCTATTGCTGATATTGATAGTGTATCGAGCCATGTTGATCTGAATTATAAATGTGTTCCAGAACACAGTCAACAGTCGGCGTTCTGACTACAGTCGATGGTTCCATGGGATAAGGAAAGATAGCCCCATGTCCAACGCTATCATCCGATTCTACCTCTCCATCGTCGCCAGACGTCTCTGACTCACTGGTGGACACCTCACGAGCATAGAATGGCTTCAGCTTGTCATGGTGAACAACCCGGAGACCTCCGTCGTCATCTGCAATGTGGTGGGTCACGTCCGTAGGTGCTTCCTTTATCATGAATGGTCCTCCCCAGCGGTCCCGTAGTTTTCGATTCTACCCACATCTTGGAGCAGAAAGGTACAGGTAAACCTGAACTCCAGGTTTATACTTTTGCGGAAAGGCCTTGCTGTCATATACCCTCTTTACTTCTGGCGCCACAGGCTCTTCCCAGTCACTTCTCGGGCGTGGAGGAGCTCCCAGTTTCTAAGTGAGATGGCGGAGAGACTTCTCTCCCGAACACCATCATATTCGGCGAGAATCCTGTCGTTTCATGGGCTGTAGCACAATAGGACATCACTACAAGCGGTATATGTAGATCCCAGTCGCTTGGATGACGGTCAACACTGGCATGTAGCATTTGGGCTAATGTTCTGTTTAACCGCTCAATCGTGCCATTCGATTGGGGGTGGTATGGCATCGTCCTTGTCTTTCTCATCCCAAAAATTCGGCACATCCCTTTGAAAACTCGGCTCTCAAACTGGCGGCCTTGGTCTGAATAGATCGCCATTGGAACACCGAACTTGGTCACATAGTGTTCCACCACAGCCTGTGCAACAGTAGGGGCTTGGTTGGGCATGGCAACGGTTTCGACCCAACGAGTAAAATAATCGCCGATGACCGCAATATACTGGATTCCAGTGCCTGTCTCTGGCATTGGCCCAAGAATGTCAACTGCGATCCTCTCTCCCGGAATTCGTAGACGCCGAGGGCCTGAATCCAACGGGCCAGCTGTCCCTCCGGTTCCTTGAACCGCATGAGCCATCTCAGCGAGCCGTGATCGGTGCGAAGCAAAAACTTCCGCCCAAACAGGTAGTGTCGAAAGCATTTGACGAAATGCACAACAACCAGCAGTTCTCTTCTCGTTACACAGTAGGCTCGTTCGGCCTTCGACAACACACGGCTGGCGTATGCCACGACCTCTTCTCCATCTATCACCTTTGACAATACGGCCCCGATGCCATAGTTACTCGCTGCGCTGTGTTGTCCCATATGAAGACTGTCTTCTTTTCGGTTAACATATGCAGCGGCGGTTGAAACGTCGGTAGTAACTGCAGAGGCCCAGGAAGCTCCGAACCTTGGTCTGCGAAACGGGTGGAGGCCAGTCTCGCACAGCACGGATGTTCTGTGGGTCAGTTCCAATCCCATTCTGTGATACCACGCGGCCTAGATAAAGGACTTGTCATGCCCCTATGACACATTTGGACGGCTTGAGTTTCAGACCATGCTGCTGTAATCTTTTGAAGACCCCCTCCAGACGCTGGATCATCTCGTCAAACGTCCGTCCAAAAACGATATCGTCAAGGTAGACGAGGGACGTATCATAATGGAGTCCTGCTAGGATGGCTTCCATTAGCCGCTCAAAGGTCCCGGGCGCACTGCAGAGCCCGAACGGCGTAATTCGGAACTGGTACATACCTCGCCTGGTTGCAGAGGCTGTCTTGCATCTAACTTCGGGGGACACTTCAACTTGCCAATACCCTGACATTAAGTCAAGGGTACTCCACCAACTGTCATCTGGTAAAGAATCCAGAGAATCGTCGATCCTCGGCAACGAGTAAGCATCCTTCTCTGTGATCTTGTTCAAAGCACAGTAATCAACGCAGAAGCGCATTTTCCCTTTTTCACCAGAACTACCGGCGCTGACCATGGTCCACTGGATGGCTCGACCACTGCGCTGTAACATGTCATCGACTTGCTCATCGATCATCTCACGGGCGTGAATCGGCGGTTGCCTCGGCAGAATGCGGATGGGTGGTGCACTTCCAGTCTTTATTTGATGTTGTACCATCGTAGTTCGAGCAAGATCAGTATCGTCCTTAGCGAACAGGTCAGTATATCGGGTGACCAAATCCTCCACAGCCAGGGCTTCGTCTTTCTCTAGGCCTTTGATGGATCGTCGAACCAGATGTAGCGGCCACCGTACTTGACCCTGTGGCGCTCCGTGTTGATCGTGGTACAGTGGGTGCTGAGGAAGTCGTACCCTAGGAGAGCGTCCACTGTCATATCCCCGACTATCATCTTCTGTGTTCGTGTGGTACCGTCTATAGTGATTTTAAAATCAGCTTCACCTTTCAGGGGCATCAGCGTACTGTCAGCCATTCGAATACTAGCGTAAGACGGGCTCCTCAGGGCTGGTTTGAGCCCCGGACTCAGCTGCTGGTATACTTTCTCGCTCAGGAGGGAAATCGACGCCTCCGTGTGAATACAACACCACATCTTCACTGGCCCGATCTTGGCAGGCAAACAGACTCCAGCTTCCCCGGAAGTATTAACCTTGGAAGGACTCTTGGGCGATCTCGGCAATCTGGGCAGTCCGCCCGGTAAAGACCCTCTCTGCCGCACGCCCATCAAGCATTACTTCGTTCTCGATTCCCATACGTCCGTTGTTGACCTCTAGCGTATCCTGGTGGTCGTCGCCATGGTTGAGGCTGAGTCTTTCGCATCATTTTCTCCATCAATTCTTTTTATCTGTTTTCTCAGGCGAGCTTCAGATTCTTCATCATCCTCGGAGGTTGTAGCTAATCCCTCGTCTTTACTGGGCACCGTGGACTTCGCGGTTGCCCGCGTCTTACAGCATTGCGAGGACTTGAATGCTTCTACTTCCACAGCAGAGTGTACAGCTGCATCCAAGGTCTTCGGCCCCGTCTGCCATACAAGAAATCTAAGCTCGTCCTCAATAGCCTCCAAAAACTTATCCTTTGCCAAGGTATCCTGTACATCCTCTCCGGCATCGGGATAAGCCTGTTGTGCAAGCCGAAATAATGCCTGGGCTAGGCCCGGAAGATCTTCTGCCTTCTCTCGGTATCTGGCTTTTAACTGCGTTTTGTACAAATCTAGTTGATTCGTCGGGGCAAAACACTTCTCCAAGGCATCCCTCAATCGTCCATAGTCAGCACTCCCTGGTTCTGATTTCAAGCTGGCCAACAGCTGCTGGGTAGATGCTCGAAGAGCGACGGCCAGCCAGATATTGACCCGGTGTACGTCCATCCGTTGATAGCAGCACAGTGGTCGAAATGGGAGAGAGATAATCCCGTAATGGCGTTGTCCCATCATAGGTAGCTGCCTTTGCTGCCATCAACATCGGTCGCCTCACCTCAGTCGCAGTGGTCGATATCTGTAATGGCTGCCTCCAGCTCAGGGGCTCATCTCTTCCTCTCCTCGGTGGCGGTGGCGTCTGTTCGCAACCCTGCTGCGACGCGGACATATATTCGATTCGGCGGTAATCACCAACCGTTTCGGCAGCCCCACAAATCGTATTGAGCTCTGTGGCGTCGTTTTCAGCGTCCGGTCGTCTGATTGCCTCTCTTTCTCGCATCTGGCTGTCGGTTATTTTGGACATCTGGCTCGTTAGCGTCGATACACTCGACTGGAACGTCCTGGCCATAGACTCGATGATTTGTCGTAGCTCGGCAATCTCTTCCATCATCTGTACGGTCGAATCGTCACGGTGCTCGTATCGGCCCCCGACACCATGGTTATCAGAACCAGAGTCTTTAGGGGCTCGATAACTTCTCACGCGAAGGAATCGGCGTCAGGTCAGACGGAGGAGCTTATAGCAATGTGCCTAGTTCTACTGTAGACAGGTCCAGCAAATCCACCCTCTTCGACGCCTCAGTCGCTGATCGCCTAGTCCCCACTCCTCGTCGTGACTCCTCTCGGTCCATCCAAGTTGACGTAGCGGACAGCCGCCGCGGGCTTCTCGTCCTCCCTGATTGCGAGTCGCTGGACGTAGTTCGGCGACCGACATCTTCAATTATCATCATGCTTGGGTTTCTTATTTATTCCCAGCGTGGTCCCTTCTCCATCGATTTCCCGGTGTTTACCATCCCACCGCTGTCACCAGTTGTGACGTTCGAGCGGTAAAAAAACGTCCATCTTTGCGGTGTACACGAGACTTGAGGGGGCCTGGTGTCCGGCCCCTGTGACAAATTGTCAGGCTGATGTGAACGCAGTATCGTATGAATGGAATTGGCCAACGAGGAAGGTCCGAATCAACCGGTCACCTTGTCCGGATCAAGGCGACAGGATGGGGGACCTGTAGAAACAACCAAGGCAATAATAAAGTAATAATATTGTATTCTGCTATGTAGACAGCTCTGTACGCGCACAATATCTGTAATAAAGACCCCTACTCTAGAGGTAGTTATCGTTAAGTGTTATCTTTATCTTAGAAAGACGAATTATATAGAATATATACAGGAGACCCTATGTATGACGTGTCACGGCCCAGTCTCGTCCATATTGGCTCTCATCGTGGTATGGTACGGCGTCTCTGGTTCCTCTCCGGTCGTAGGCGTAGCCCCGGACTGTATGGAACGTCTATCGTGTCTCAGGTTACACGGCCCAGTTCATCTAAGCTTTATTAATCGTGTCTGGAATCCTCTCCGTATCACTGCCTCTCCTAGCAGTAGCCCTTCGGCGGCGGCGGCGGCGGCGGCGGCGGCCCGTACGGCACACCACAGCGTCTTCGGCAGCAGCCCCTTTCGGCTCGGCAGACCTCACGTCTTCGGCGACCCGATTTCTGCAGCAACCCCTTTCGGCTTGGTAGACTTTACGTCTTCGGTGGCCCGACTTCGGCTCGGCATACTTCACGTCTTCGGCCGTCACGGAGTTGACCCAAGGACGAGTCCATAGGCTCAGATTGTCTGCATATATATAGGGTAATAATGCCCTGGTCTCGGGAGCGTATTATTACCTTACAGTGTAATGTCAATCAATATCAATATCAATAGCATTCAAGACTTGCGGCAACGCATAATTCAAGCCCTGCGTCAGTCTAAATATGTACAGTGGATGTAAGCTTGTGTTATCAGTTCCCCCTAGCCGAGGCCTGTAGGTAACTAGTGTAGGTGAGTGTGATTAGATCTATTCCGTTCCGAAGGCAGATGATCTTGTATGTAAGCAAGCATCTGTTATTGATCGCACCTAGCCGAATGCCTGTATACAACCCATGGGAGTAAGGTGAGTGAGTAAATAAGACGTCCGCAATTCTCGGTTGTAACCTCGAATGCTAGTCCGTGTTGAAGTGCAGACTAGTGTGAGCTGTATGTGCAGGTCTCGTCCCAGAGGCCGATGATCTTGTGTATGGGAGTAGGTATGTGTAATCATGTAAAATACATAGCCAACGCTAGCGGTGATAATTTGCTATTAAAAAAAAACGGCGAAGTACTTCGGCCCGGTGTTCATGTAAGAACTACGCTGAACCTATTCCTATCTACGAATACTACTGGCTAATAAACAGTTAACCACCTACTGCAAAAGCAAAACGTTAGCCGCGGGCAAAATACCAGACTTTAATATGTAATACATACTGAATGGTATTTGTGTGAAAATAGGCTGCATGTGTGGGATATTTGGTGCTCTCTATTTCCCGTTGATATCGTCCGCACAGTACAGTTAGAAGTTAGACTACTACTAGAACAACTGCTGCAGACGTGTGAACCGCTGTGGACTTCTCGTCCCCAGATACTGGCGTGTTAGTATCTATTATTCCTAAGCTATGGCTCAGCTCTCGGCTTTCTCTCTCGTCGACTTTATGACAAAAGAGATGATTACAATTTCGACATCGTAAACTAT
This sequence comes from Hanleya hanleyi, assembly GCA_036873755.1. Classification (NCBI taxonomy): domain Eukaryota; kingdom Metazoa; phylum Mollusca; class Polyplacophora; order Lepidopleurida; family Hanleyidae; genus Hanleya; species Hanleya hanleyi. Next base: position 35,481 of record JAVTVY010009941.1, on the reverse strand, counting down.
CCCTTTCTGGATAGTAATATTCCAGTAGGACCTGCATATGGCGTATACATATCTCGCTTAGTAGCATTTGCTAGATCCTGTGTTAAATGTGATGATTTTAATCAACGTCACAAAACATTGTTGCAGAAACTTATAAAACAGGGCTATTCCACCAAGCGCCTCCACTCAAAGTTTCTCAAATTTGGCGATACATATCGCATGCTGATAGCAAAATACGAACGTAGCGTGCAAGATCTATGGCGCTACGTTTCGTAACTTGTGTCTAATTCCGCTTAACCCGGGGCTAGGGGCCGTATGAACCCATGTACTTCAAGATCATCATGGTACTCATATGAACAGGCACAACCAAAGCGTGACTGAGATACATCTTTTTTTTAGATGATCAGCGATACAGATTTGATATTTTTGGAACATCATGATGTCTTGCCGGCATCATTGAAAACTGTTGACCGCTTCTCTCTTGCAGGAAACAAGCCTATGTTTATGTATACTATGATTGTCTTTTGAATTTGGTGCTAATACTGTTATGTGGAAAATGGAATAGGTCTTTGGATTATGGACGCGGATATTCTCTAATGGACGACGGCTGGATTATGAATGACGGACTAGACGCTTGTAATTCCAACTCTTCGGTGGATAGTTCGGCGATCAATTCGGCACATTTGCGGCGATCCTGTCTCATGGCTCTCCTACACGATGTTTACCTCTCGATTGTCTGAGACAGAATGCCGAATGTCCATCCTCTGCGTCTTATATAGTCTATGGCTCCCAAAATCCATTGCGCGCACAAACATGGCAGCCTCGATCTATATAGCGAAAGTTTAGACTCAGGCCGTTGGACTTCGTGTCAGATCAACAGAGTTCAACTTTTCTCGCCCGGTTTCGACCCAAGATGCGAGTGTCAGGGATATTTACACGTCCCTCGCTGAAAGTTTCAGGGCACAGTTAATACAGGTAAGACGAATATCCACCAGTGTCGGTCCATTCACAATGCTATTTAGAATGTCCGCATAGAACGAAGATGACATTCTCCAGGCCATGGGCATTTTCGTCACAAGGTAACTAGTTCGAGTTCAACCAATCCGACCACATGTAAAAGAGTGGTCCAAGGCGACAGTAAATAAACAATTCAACATCCGATCATATGAGCTAGAGATGGATGGCAAAACTCCCGAGACGTAACCGCAGCCAGATGAGACCAACAGCCGAGCCACCCACTATCACGAATAATGATACGCGAACGACTGCAAACAAATCACCACTCCGGGCAACATCAGCACAAACGCGTGTGTATACATCGTGTGGTAACCATGGCAACGTGAAGTCATCGATCCCATGTGAACCAACTTCTATACCAACGAATACCTCAACCCACAAGGTTACGAAAAGTGGGCGTGTCCTGAAGACACCAAGTTACCTATTAAAAGACTTCACTGTGTGACTGTTGCATAATAGTCATTTGACCTAATACTGATCATTGCTGATAATGCATGCACATCAGATAATTCTGATGCACAGTGAATGCTGATTGGACAGTTCGTGAAATAGTTGACGTTCGTTGAAGTTTAATTGTTCTGATATAAATGTTGGATTCTGCACTAAGGACATTCTTGGAAAATGAACACTCTTCCGTAATTGATTATAATGGTTTCCATTAACTAATAGACACCTTGCGAAACAAGAACACAAAGACTGTTGTCTGATATAATGGATAATTCATTCAGTTAATTTACATTCTCAGTTCATAACAGAATTAAGGACATTAAGTGAACTTTCTTCTCTAAAAAAGGAAAGATGTTTGGATATGTGCTCGACATACCGGCCTCACCGTGTAGAGCCCCACTGATATGTATTGTATGACGTCACAACATGGCATCGAGTAATACATAATATCGTTCATCAAGACTGTGTCCTTGTTTATCTAACTCCTACATTTACCGTATATTACGCCCAACTCGAGATAGTGTAACAACTTAAACATATCAGAACATTTAACGCGAACATTAAAAACACAGAAAACTGAACACTCCAAAGAAGTAAGTTTCAGACCTCTTCTTGTTGTGTAAGAACTCTATCTTTTGCTGTGTTAGCAAGACACAGAGCCGGTGCTCAAATTTTTTCTCACTATAAGACAGGGTCCCTACGGGTCTAAATCGCCCTGTAAAAAGTTAAATGAAAAAAAAAATCACAAAAGATAAGGAAAATAGATTCGAAAACTAATGAATTTACAGAAAAAATCTACTGGCATCTGTCGGCCACCATACTTAAGTTTTGCCGTCTGGATGATTAGAAGAAATAGGGTACTGATTTATTATGTATCAGTACCTATCTGTATCATTATTATATTATTATTACTATATTTCATCTTGTACATTTTAATTTGTACCCCGTCCCTTGTGGACTACATGTCCTTATTATGGCTTTGGCTGGTTAGGACACATTTAAAGTCTGATGACGAAATGGCCGTGGAAAACGTCCATTACGCGTGTACCAGACTTCCTGACTATGAGCTGAACAAGTATATGACAAATAAAGCTCGGAAGTAAAACTGTGAGACTTGTGCACCACCGAAAGCTGAAATCAAACAGTATTTATCCAAGTCTGATAGTACCATTGGTTCTCAACAAAGCAAATGTGACGAGTTCTGTCCTAGTAACAATGAATCATCTAAATGGACCGCTCCTCACAGCAATCCAAAACCTTTCTGATAATTGTCAGAAAATTGCGGCAGACATTTGATATTAAAGCTACGCAAGGCAGATGGGTGTCTGAAATAAACACCAAGCTAGATGATCTGGTGAAGCTTACCAACCACAATGCGGCTATAACTCAGGCCTCTATAAATGAGTACAAACGATCCTTAATTAATCTGGACAAGAGAACACTTATGCAAGCAAATACTTTGTCTAAGATGACCAGTATTCCTGACAGGACACAAACTCATCTCGAAACGATTTCTCACTTGAACGACGAGATGACTCTTCTCAATATATCAGTGTCACAGGTAAAGGACTCTCTTCAGCAACTATCTGCAGAGGTTCATGTAATCTCAGTGAGTAACCATGGTGACAATGCAGGTATGAATCATATACCCACGCAGTCTTCTGCCACTGCTAACTCTGACAGTTTCACTTTCCACAAGAAAACTGCTCGTCCATTTGCACAGATTGTTTCGGGGAATTTTTCATCGCCGAATAAATTCTCAGCTCTGGATCCCGATCAAACCGAAGTGAAGACGATAGTTTCCAGTAGGACTCTAGATACGGACTTCCAACCACTACCCTGGAACCCAGAGTCGACCAAACTGTTCCCGAGAGCCGAAATACATGTAACTACCCCTGTCCCCAAGGTCTGTTTGTACTCAACTGGGGGTGATGCCGCGACAAGTGGGTCCCCGCTGAAGAAGATGTTAATACCCGTCGTCCACTCATATTCCACTGGTAATGCAGCAGTGCAACCTTCACTTCCACAGGGGGCAGGAAATCAGACTAGTTGACCTGCAGAGCCACTCCGCCATTTGCCTACTCCGTCTACGAAGGCTATTAAGCCTCAATCCTCTCTGAAAATCAACCATCCAAATAAAACTGTCGTATGTGGTAGTTCGATCACAAAGCTTTTAAAACCGGAGCTACTCTCCCAGGGTATTGGTTCTGAAGTTAACGTCATCAGAGCGGCCAAAATCGAAGATGTGCTACCCACCCTATCAAATTCTGACTTTCAAGATGGTGACTGCGGTCATCCATACCGGATTGAACAATTTACGTGACGGGGACGACTCTTCAACATGTGAAACCAAATTCACGAATCTCATTATTGGAATCCAATCCAAATACCCAGCTTCACATATCACTGTTTCAAAACTCACTCCAGTGAGAGACAAGATTGTAGACATTCAGCGTGCTCTCCTTAATGCGAAGATGGAAGCTCAGCTCACGAGAGCCAATATTCCCTGCATCGATCACAATAACCTCTCTTTCCACGGGGTTATCAAACAAACTGTATTCTGCTGATGGTCATCTATCAGAGCAAGGTGTGCGTGTGTTTGTGTATGTAATGTTCAATGAGGTTAATTTGTCCAGGGATCCTTAATGTATAAGACCCATTTACTGGCAATGTTTGCCAATGTCCTTCGCTTCAATTTAAGCTCATTTGACATCTTCCTCTCGGTTTCTGGAGTGCCCTATTAATTACAGTCATTAGTATACTCATAAATGGGCAATCCTAAATGCTAAATACTATGAAAATATCATCTTGGAATGTTAATGGAGTTGTGCAACGTTTGCATGGATCCCGGGTCAATAAACTTCATGAGGCCTCTGTTATTAAGATGTTGAATGCTTTTGATATTGTTGGTCTCTGCGAAACTCATGCAGAGCGGAGTTGTGATATTGTGTTACCAGGTTTCACTTTAATAGCGGACAAAAGCGTCCCAAGCACCCTCGAGCTCGCAAATGCTCTGGAGGTGTCGCTGTTCTAAAGAATGACATCAAAGCAGGTGTCTCTCCAGTGAATTTTTTAAATTGTAATTCCACTGTTTGGGTCAAACTTTGTAAGCAGTTTTTTGGTTTGGATAATGATAGTTATCTGTGTTTTTCCTATGTTCCCCCTGAACTCTCTGCATTTGGCAAAGAGTATGCAAATGGCATTTTTGATCATCTTGAACGTGAAGTGGCGCTATATAACACATATGGTAACACCATTGTTTGTGGAGATTTTAATGCTCGGACCGGTCTCTTAGATGATTATATAATAGAAGATGAAACTGATGCTGACTACAAATTCCACTGCCCAACATGTATAACTGTGATAAAATATCTCCCCGGAATTCCATGGATGCAACCGTATTAAGTATGGGCAGGCATTTGATTGACCCGTGTATTTCTAGTCATAACAGAATTTTAAATGGTCGTTACTTTGGTGATCCATTTGGTGACTTTACTTCTGTTAGTAATAAGGGTAGAAGTGTGATAGACTATTTTATTACAAGTGAAGAAATATTAGGCTCTGTTCTTAATATGTCAGTACACTCATTACCTTGTGTGTCAGATCATAAACCTATTTCAGTGACCCTCAAAACTGGTTATTGGATGTATACACAAAATGTTAACCGTGAATCTGATGATCTTCACCCATTACCCACTAGATATATTTGGGACCCTAGCTGTGAAGAGAAATTTATTGAAAGCTTTATCCATAATTTGCCGGATACTATAAATACTGTTCACAGCATATTGGCCAGTGATAACTGATGTGGAAACATGTGTTGATCTAGTTTCCAATACAATCCTCTCAGCTGCTAATATGAGCTTGAAATCTGTAACTGCAACTGTATGGAAGGATAGGAATTTGTTGCAAACAGAAACCTTGGTACAACAAAGAATGCAAGAAATTACATACAGAAATGAACAGATGTAATAAGCTTTTTTATCAAAATAGCTCTAATTTATTTTTGAAAGACCGATATTATGCAAAACAAAAGGAATATAGGCACAAAACTAGACAATGTAGGCATGACTTCAGGCAGAGTTTATTCACTGAATTGGATAGAAAAAAGGACTCGAAAGTAGCTTGGAATTTAATTAACAAAATCAGAGAGGAAAGCAAGTCATCCAATAAGTTTGCCAATAGAATCCGTATGAAACTATGGTGTGACCACTTCAGCAATGTGCACTCCTTTGCTGGATCAGAATCTGAGAACAGGATAAAACGTGAATGGCTCAGATCTCAAAAGGCAAATACTTCTCTCCCTCCTCCCTCTGAAATGCTGAACAAGCCTATTGATAGCAAGGAGGTAGACAAGGCTTTAGGAAGCTGAAGAAGAACAAATCTTGTGGTAATGACTCCATTAGTAATGAAATGCTCAAAGCAGCTCTTCCCTATCCTTATGATATTTAATAGAATTCTTATGTCTGGAAAGTTCCTGCCCAATTGGAGTGAAGGTCTCGTTGTTCCTATACACAAAAGTGGCACTCCCTTAGATCCCAACAATTACAGGGGAATCACATTGAATAGCTGTTTTGGAAAACTCTACTGTGCCATCTTGAATAACAGGCTTGTGAAATTCACTGAGGAAAGAAATCTGATCTCTAAAGCCCAAATTGGATTTAAGCAAAACTGCAGGACTACTGATCGCATCATGGTTTTAAAAACTTTAATTGACAAATACACTAGGGATAAAAATAAATTATATACAGCTGTTATTGACCTCAGAAAAGCGTTTGATTCAGTTTGGCATGAAGCATTATTTTTCAAATTGGAGAAGTCTGGTATAGGTGGTAAATTTCTTGGTGTTATCTGCAGTATGTATACCCAGGGCCAGTCAAGGATTAAGGAGAATAATGGTTTAAGCAACCCCTTCTCTGTGATTCGAGGTGTTCACCAAGGGAATATACTCAGTCCCATATTATTCAACCTTTTTATTAATGACCTGTTGGAGGAACTGGTTACCGTACTTCCAAGTCCCCTATCCTTTGGGATGAGCAGGTGCCGAGCTTAGCATATGCAGATGATTTGGTACTGCTATCTGTAAACAGATATGATCTACAAGAAAAACTAGATAAAATCAACCACTTTGTAAGTCAATGGCAACTATCAATTAATGTTGACAAATCCAATGCTGTTGTATTTGGTCAGAAACAGGCCTCCAAATGTGAATTCAATATAGGAGGTATACCATTAAAGTGTTTCAATAACTACAAATATCTAGGACTTACTCTCCATGGCAGTGGTTGCTTTAACAAAGCGGTTGGCTGCCTTTCTTCAAAAGCTAAGAAAAGCATGTTTTATTTGCGTAGCGCACTCAATTATTATAACCTGAACACTCAACTCTGTTGTAACCTGTTTGATTCTTTAATTAGACCTATACTACAGTATCATATGGCTCTGAAATATCATCTTCATTTTATCCAGCCAATTTCTACGTTCCCACTTCGAACTTCCCGTAATATATCTGGACCCCTTCAATGTTCAAATAACTTATAAATAGACCCGAGACGTCACTGACCTCGAAAACATTTGAAATTCACTTGCAATCGATGTGTACGTTCTGATTGGTTCTTCTGTCATTAGCTGGTGAAATTTATACCTCAGATTTTGAACACTGAAGGGGTCAGATAAATCAAGGCAGGTTCGAAGTGGGAACGTAGAAATTGACTGGATAAAATGAAGATGTGAAATATGGGTTGGTTATAACTCGGGTGCAAACAGGATCAATGTCTCTTCTCTACTGTTTAAAAATAGTGAGATTGAGAATATACACCTCAAATTTTGTAAGCATGTTTTAGGCGTGCATTCTAAAGCTGTGAACCTAGCTGTCCTTGCTGAGATGGGTAGATACCCGGTAATATTGGACTCGATTATTAGCAGATATAAAGTATTTGTTCCATATACTTGATTCTGATAGAACCTACCTCCCTTTTATATAAAGCCTATATGGAACAAGTGGAAGAATGTAGAAAGGGGCAGACAAACAATTGGGTCAGTTTTGTAAAAAATACTCTACGTTCCGTTAATAGATATCACATCTGGGAGAACCAATCCTGTAGATTCGCCAACGCTACTATTCGCTCAATCTCTAAGAAGCTTCAACAATCATACCGCGATACATGGAAATCAAAAGTTGCGAATATGAGTAAACTCTACACTTACCGTCTATTCAAAAAGAGCTTTGAGCCATCTTTAGCTAGATCCTGAATATCCGTACTAATAGATCAACAAGATCAGCTCTTGTGAGACTTCGTATTAGTGCCCATCCTTTTTGAGAGGCCTGTTTATTACTTTAATGTCATCTAAGAACTCACATTTAATATGTGCATTGAGCAAGTATACAGCTGATAGGTTTTCAACATACGCCAATCGGATTTCAGATGAATTGTTATGTAATAGTTGTTACAGCAGTAGGCTGCACTAAACATGTGCTCAATACTCTGCTGCAATGAGAGTATATGTCAGTTTAACAATTATGGGCAAGGCCTGAATGGGGAGTAGCATTATGTTCTTTTAGTTCAGAGGTCTAAGTGCATTATTTCGTCCTCATATATATATATACTCGTATTTAGGATAAGATAATGTGTATGCTCCAGCTTATTGTTCTCTCGTCACGATGATAACTAATTTGTTGTTTTGTTAGTGCAATTAGAAGTGTGCCGGCAAGAAACCACGCAACACCTATGCAAGAATATGCAAGAATTTTATTAAGATCCATAAATTTTGGTATGGTTAAAAATGCTGCGCATAGACAGATGATCAAATTTGCGATATATAAGTGGAATGAGATGTTGAACATGGTGAAATTTGGGGTAAAATGGGAGGCCAGATCAGCACCACTGCTACATGCGTCTGAGAAAGAAATGTGAAAATCTTTAATTTAGTACATGTAACCTAAACCAGAACAAGAAAAAACTAGAACACTGAAGAATACAGGTATAGCAAGTACCTGTACCAGAACGCATGAGCAATAGCGGTGACCTGGCCACCAATTTAAACCCGCCAAACACCCCCAAAAGGACCCCTGTCGGTTGCAAAAACAAAAAGGCAGTCTACACATGCCAAGAATTGTCGGTGAAAATGCAGTGGATTTTCGCGTCATTAAAACAAAGCGAAAACAAACGATACATTAATACAATAAAAACCATCAGTAAAATCGAATGATTGCCAAATTGGAATCAAAATAAAGAGTCAATGATCGAGTCTGCACTCGAACCTATAGTCTGGAGAATATGTGAGGTATGGATGTCAGTCAAAGCCATATAAAAATCTAACAATCTGACTAAATTCAAATAATTGTTAACACTAGTTATCACAGTAAATGACAATCTTAAAAGCTGCACATATGAATACAAAACAGCTACGCCTACAGGTAACGGAGTCAAACCAATCTGCGCAAAACATACTGCTTTTCTCAAAGCACATAATTGCTGACCTACAAATTACCCAGAAGCAGAAAATTTAAATAAGTTCTCAGAAACAATTCCTGGTCAACTGGTCAATATTGAAATTATATTCTGCTACGGACTATAACTTATGCTGAGGTGACAAGTGACAGCGAGAGAACGATCTGCTGCCCTATTGGCTTTAGTTGACAGGTAAACAGAGCAACACATTTTTAGAATATCCAATAGGGAAACCGAAACATAAAAAGTCTGCCACAACACGATCATGATAGCTGGACAGTTTTGTAAATGTGGAATGGTCCAATTTGACGGAACTGGAATATGACAAACCATCAATGTTCGGTGAAGGACGCAACTTCCTGTCTATGGCATATATTCAGTTTTATTTGTAGACAAGACACGACAAAACCTAGACGAGTCTGTATTGAGGCGCATCACAACATCACTATTGGTACTGACAAGACAAAACAGGCCATACTTCTGGACCGGCTCTATTTAACGTAGCGGAATGGGGAAAACGAAACATAATACGTCTGCCACAACACAATCAAGATAACTGGACAGTTTTGTAAATGTGGAATGTTCCAATTTGACGGAACTGAAATATAACAACCATCAATGTTCGGTAAAAGACGCAACTTCCTGTCTATGGCATATATTCAGTTTTACTTGTAGACGAGACACGACAAAACCTAGACGAGCCTGTGTATTGAGGCGCATCACAACATCACTATTGGTACTGACAAGACAAGACAAAACAGGCCATACTTCTGGACCGTCTCTATTTAACGTAGCGGCAGAATGACTGGACAGGACAGAACTAGATTTGTAAAGCTGCAAGTCACTACACTCCAGCCACACTATTTGTCAATGGGCACGAACACTCAGGGTGGTCCTTCTGGGCTTTTGTAGACAGCCAAAAAGTAGCACGAATATGTTGGACCCATCTACACTCCTTCCCGACTAAACCGACATGAGCTTTTTCGGATGACAAGCAGGCGCCGACCTGAAATTCTTTACAGAAATAGATGGCTGAACGAGAACTATTTGACCCAATTAGGCTGGAAAATTGATGGTTACCATAGATACTTGTGATATGTTTCTTTTCTTCTGCACCTGACCGGGTATGAAGAATCACAGATTCCAGGTCATGAAACGGCTCGCTCTATACGCGTAAACCGCGCTCAATATCTAGCAACACCGCTGCATGAAAATCCAAGACCGTCTTCCAGGTATAATTACAAGCGTGGTACATCAATATTCTCAAATGTGCTAGTCGATGCTTCCGTTCAAGGCTAGTTGGATGCAGGGTCTCCAAAATAGCAACAAAACCGGCGATAAACTGGGGCATAGTCAATTGTTCACAGGCAATTTTTCTATTTACGAATTGTACACCTAACTAGAGCCTATAGGCTTTGGCATGTAGTCTATGACTGGGTCAACTTATTATTTTAATGAAACATTGTTTATAAGTAAATTCGATTATTAATCAATTATTTTTAGGATTAGACTTTGTTGGTGAAGCACAGAAACTAGTGCTGGATGGGTCGACCCCGTGGGGGTTCGAACCTGTGCTCTCAGAATTTGGCATCAAAGTGCCAGCGCCCTAAACCACTCGGCCACCTCAGCTCTTGTTTTTGCAGCTGCGTTTAGGCCTATACGGCAATAGCGTGAAGAACAGATGTATTTAGTCTCGGGGCCCCATTAGAATTTACTTATATCAAGATTTTCAATCTGTCATGGGGCTTTGTTTACATTCCACTCGAAAGTATGTCACTCAGTCACGGGATCGTGGATCTATCAATGAAGGGTGGTCAGTGAAGATTTTGTGACAAAAGGCATTTTTGTCGCCACTGACTGATCCGAACAGAAATTTTTCGTATGGCATAGCTAATTTCTAAACTACCCCTGTTATGGAAGCAGGGGTCAATATACAGACATAACAGCCATAAGTTTTAAGGCTAATGAAATTTAATACACGACTCCACAGTCTCGCCATATTAGGTAAACTGGGTCGTATCCAGAGCGAGGCTCTGGGTCAGTGGAACGTAAACACTGGCGAGAAAGCGCGTGGCCCAGGCTAATAGGCATAAATACACGACTCCACAGTTTCGCGATATTAGGTAAACTGGGTCATATCCAGGGCGCGGCTCTGGGTCAGTGGAACCTAAACACTGGCGAGAAAGCATGTGGCCCAGGCTAATCAAACATGCCGAAAGGTGCAAATAATGGCTCAAGTAAAGGAAAAGGCAAGGGTAAACGCAAACTTCTCGAGGACCCCGAAGACGGTCATAACCTGGATGACATGTCCCATGAAAAATTTACTTTATGGTCGCCGCTGGCACTCAAAAATTACCTCGAAATTCGAGGGAAGTCTGCAGACGGCTCGTTTGAGGAGTTGGTGGCAAGGCAAGTATAAATATAACTAGATGTAACTGTTATCCTAAGGGATAACTGAGATACCCCCGTCCTGCAAGACACAAGTCTCCCGTTCCGAGTAATATTTCAATACAGTATGAATAAAACCCAAGGATAGGAAGCGTCATAACTCTGTAACAAATGTGTGAATCGCACGGTAAATGTATTAAAATAGAAGCAAAATTTTAGAAGTATTAGTCCGGACAAAATTGTATCTACAGGATGGACAAGCCGATCCTGTACCCCTCCCCCCTTTATTGCAAGGGGGAGGGGGGAGAGGGAATAATGATGGAATATTATCATGTAAAATACTGCTTGCTGATCAGGTTATCAGTGCACTCATTACATGAATATTTGAAGAAATTTGGTAATTTTGACCTAATATTTCAGGTCATAAATAAGAGAGGCACATCTTCAAACCATATTAAACATGTGTACAAAGTTTCAGAAACATCCAGTAATAACTGTGTTATTACTGGAGAGGGTATAATGGAATATCATAATTGAAAATACTGCTTGCTGATCAGGTTATCAGTGCACTCATTACATGAATATTTGAAGAAATTTGATAATTTTGACCAAATATTTCAGGTCATAAATAAAGAGATGCACATCTTCAAACCATATTAAACATGTGTACAAAGTTTCAGAAACATCCAGTAATAACTGTGTGACTAGTTAATTACACAAGAACATGCTCTATATATTGGAATATATGCAGAAAATCGACAAAGTCCAAGTCTGGGTAATTTTGACAAAAATTAATATTTCATGTCTCAAATAGGAGATGCAAATCTTCAAACATGTCTACAAAGTTTCAGAACCTTCTGATAAAAATAGTAGGAGTAGTTGATAACACTAGAAACTTGTCTACATGAGAATAGACCCTGAAAATGGCAAAGTCCTATAAAGTTCAAAACGTCATAAATATGTCAAATATTCTAATTTCGCCTTGTAAATACGACATGCACAACTTCAAGCCATAGGTAACACATATGTAAAGTTTCATTAAAATAGAAGCAAAATCTTAGTAGTCCGGACAAAATTGTGTGATCCTGAAAATGGCAAAGTCCTATAAAGTTCAAAACGTCATAAATATGTCAAAAAATAAAAATTTCGCCTTGTAAATAGGACATGCACATCTTCAAACCATAGGTAACACATATGTAAAGTTTCATTAGAATAGAAGCAAAATCTTAGTAGTCGGGGAAAAATTGTGTCTACAGACAGACGGTCGGACGGACGGACAGACAGACAGACGAACGAGCCGATTCCAGTATACCCCCCTAACTTCGTTGCGGGGGATATAATAAATACTATATATGCTATCACATTATATAGACTGATGACTACTTCTTACTGTGTAAAATGAATTCTCTAGGCCAACTAAACTTTAGTACTGGTAATACTAGGAGAAATGGCATATTCGATTGAATTTCTGTTTCATTTCTCTCAACCTTATGGGAATATAATTTTTTGTTAAATATTTATTTTTTTGTATTGTTATTTTTGGTTTCCAGTTTTACATTAGGTATTCTCGTGGTTATACTGGTAGACTATTGTTGTTGCTTCATGGTGTGGTGGAGGGAAGTAGCCCAGCAAAATAATGCTTAGAGTGTACTGTATATAGCCACATAATCACTAACACTGTCTTGTTTAGTACCGGTATATATTTGAGTGAAAAAAATGTATAAATTATTTTAAATATATTTATATTCTGGTGATTAAATGTCGTATCCATTGCAGCCCTCGCAATTCACTGCGGCAATGCGCAGAGTTTGCCGTAGTAAAACCGTCCATCCACGGCAAAAAAAAAATGCCGCAGACGTCTGATTTTCCGATCTGAAAAATTATCGTGGGGCCTATGTTTTTATCAGATGATGGGTATCATACTAGGCCTTATTTTTTGACGCGAACGCTCGTTCAGGTTACGTGAAGGTTGCGCAAACCATATTTTACGCGAACGGTCACCGTTCACGTGGGGCGAATTTTATCTGCTAGCTTACTTTCACAAGTCGGCAGTGTCTGTCTGCACAAAGTGAAAATAAAATAAAAGTGGAGACAGCGATATTTCCGCGTATATGGAAGGCCAAATGTCCAAATAATCAGAAAATCACAGTTACTGAATCGAAAACCTAAGTTTTCAAACAGAAAACTTAAGTTATCAAAGAGAAAACCATGGTTTTCGAATCGAAAACTTAAGTTTACGGTCGAAAACCTAGGTTATCTACCACATAACCCCGAGTTTCTCTTTTCCTAACTTCGAGTTTCTATTTCTCAACACCGAAAATCACAGTTGTCACTAAAAAACTTAAGTTATCAAACCGAAAACCTAGGTTTTCGAATTGATAACTTAAGTTTACGGTCGAAAACCTAGGTTATCCAGCAGACAACCCCGAGTTTCTCTTTCAATTTCGAGTTTCTCTTTTATTTTTGGACATTCGTGTAGAAAACTTAAGTTATCAATCGATAACTTAGGTTTTCGAATTTGCGATTGTCGTAAAGTGAAACTCGACTAACTAACTTCGAGTTTCGATATCCGGGTACTATGGGTTTCGCGCACATTCCCGCATGCTGACTGATTAAAATGTCAGACAGAACCGCAAAATCAACATGTATTCAACAAAAGGATAACTGAGAATAATATTCAATGTAGACTATTCTGTATGTCCGAGCCTAGTTTATACAAGCATTATCAAAGACTGGGTATTGATACTCAGAACTGGTCCTTTAATCAGTTTAATAGCTATATATATATGCTGCAGCCTGAATTGGGGGAAATAATCTAGTTGAAATTCAGCTATCCGGTCAAGCTGACTGACCGACATAAGACAGGTCAATGTAATTCACACCAGCAAAGGACATTCAGTGATATGTAGATAGCTACTTTGGCAAATACTTCGGTGACACACAAGCTGTCTCTGGGTCAACAGCGATTACTACAGGCATGTAGTGAATGTTATATCTGTGTGAGCAGTTTGATTCCGTATAATTAATTTCGCCACGTGGTTCTCTCTGCATTTCTGATTAGTAAACAATCGGAAAAGGCGCCAAACCCAAAGTACCCGGATATCGAAACTCTAAGTTAGAAAATCGAGTTTCACTTCACGACAACCATCAATTCGAAAACCTAGGTTATCGATTAGAAAGTGTCCAATAAAAGAGAAACTCGGGGTTGTCTGCTAGATAACTTAGGTTTTCGACCGTAAACTTAAGTTATCAATTCGAAAACCTAGGTTTTCGGTTCGATAACTTAAGTTTTCTAATCACAACTGTGATTTTCGGTGTTGAGAAATAGAAACTCGAATTTAAGGAAAGAGAAACTCGGGGTTGTGTGGTAGATAACCTAGGTTTTCGACCGTAAACCTAAGTTTTCGATTCGAAAACCATGGTTTTCTGTTTGATAACTTAAGTTTTCTGTTTGAAAACTTAGGTTTTCGATTCAATAACTGTGAGTTTCTGATTATTTGGACATTTGGCCTTCCATACGCGTATACCGTCCACTTTCTCTTTCTCCTTTTGTCGACTGGCAGGCTAATTTACACGGCCGTGGTTGTTTGATAAATCATGAATTCCGTATGGCCTAGTTAATTGTTTGGGTCGGAGTGGTTTCGTTTTCACTGGTCAGACAATTACGCATGCCCAGATGGAAATAGGTCAGCACGTTTAGCAATGTCAGAAGTTGCATGAAATAGAAAGTGAAGAGGTCTGTCCGAAAGTGAATGACCAATTAGTGGACCCCCTCTAGGAAGCAACCCCATAATTAGATTGGCACTGTCGCTTCATGCAAAGTGCCACCGGTTAAAAGTTGTACCCGAACTGTGACGTCTGGAACGTATTTCTTTCACATTATAATTTTTACAGCATGTTGACCTCAACACGTGCTTCGAACAATTCAATGCAAGCCCTGGGCGATCTCAATCATGAAGTCTGGTGATCACGGGGGGTGGAAAGACCAGTCGCAT
The DNA here is from genome assembly GCA_036873755.1 of Hanleya hanleyi. Lineage (NCBI taxonomy): Eukaryota > Metazoa > Mollusca > Polyplacophora > Lepidopleurida > Hanleyidae > Hanleya > Hanleya hanleyi. The sequence continues at coordinate 20,207 of JAVTVY010009941.1, read as the reverse complement.
GCAAATTACATCATCATTCATTCTCGGGTTTTGTATTCGAATGAACGTTACCTTATTTTTATGTCATTGAAATATTGCCACCGTTTTCACGGGTATAAAATATTCATATGATCAAATAATATGAACTCGTGTTCAGCTTTGTTACAACTTTCACCCGTGCTGATTTTGCCAAGTGATTCAAGTGAGGTTATCCCGGGCAGTGTGGTTCGTGTCCAAAAACAATGAAAACCGTGAGGGAGATGGGTTGTAGTGAAGTTTCTCCGTAAATCAAATAGCATCTCGTTGGGGTATTTGTTCTCTTATTAAGAGTAAGATAATCTTTATTCTTTTCACACTAATATAATATTCTCATGGTTTCCGGATAATAAATATCTTTTTGCTGAAACAATGGGGAAACAGTTAATTGGGTGTGCGTGTTCTTTCACCCCTGGAGTCAAATCAGAATGGACTTAGCGATAGAGGGTCATGCGCAGTGGCTGGGTACTAGTCTAGATACGAATGTTTGACACCCAAAAGTCATCCGTACGACAGGGTCAGGATTCAAGTATCTTTATTATCAGTGATTATGGCAAAGCATTTTCTTGGTGTATGTGACAGGGCACAAATATTCATTAGAAATTATTCCCCTTTGACCGTGAGCTGTGAACTGTGCCTTGAGAGTGATTTTCCCTGTCCGTCGTTCTTCTGTGTGAAAAGCTAATAAGCGGTGTCTGCACTGGTGTAACTTTGGCGCCCGTTTGTGTCGGGAAAGCAACTGAAGTTTCTGTATTTTTAGAAGTACTGTCACCGTTATATGGGTGGAATTCATTGTATGGAGCAGTAATAGTATTCCGTGGAAATGTCGGACAGAAACTTGTGCCGTCAAAAGATACAATAAGGTAAATATGAATGAGATGTATTTTTGTCTGATGCAATCATCACATGGTGACGAATAGTGGACCATTTTCAATGTCAGCAGAAGTTGATAAGTTGTAACTGAGATTTGTATCGCTGTTCCGTGACAATCTTTTAAATGAATTATTGATCACCGCTAACGAATAATATTCTTTCGCTACATCCGAATAAGAATTTCCTATTTTATCAAATATATGTTTGGGGAATTAAATCATTATTACCGTGTGTGTAGTTTAATCTATTTACAACTGCATCCGTGTGTGGTGCATGATACCGGCGCTCCGGGTCGCAGTGTTAATTGAGGAATTTATTGTTATCTAGAAGTAAATTGATTATTTTACAAATATTAATTTGTGTGTAATGATTGCAGGAATGTCTTGGTAATTAGACTGCTGTAGAAGTTGGATCTCGGTGTGAAATAACTGGAATATAAATCTGAAATGGATCTCTGCTTGGGGTTTGTTTACATTATTGTTTAAATTGTAATTTCTGTCATAAGGCTATGATACTGGTTCAGTTATGGATTACACTGTAATAAGAAATTATCAGTTGATGAACTACACTGTAATAACAAATGCTGAGTTCATGGATTACAATGTGATAAGAAATTATCAGTTGATGAACTACACTGTAACAACAAATGTTGAGTTCATTGGTTACACTGTCAGAAGTAATTATGAGTTAGTGCATTACACTGTAACGAGTAATTAGTGGCTAAGGGATTACACTGTAACAAAGGATGTTGGGTTAATGGATTATATTGTGACAAACGTTCATGAGTTAATGGACTACACTGTAAGAAGGAACTATCATCTTTTGGATACTCTGTTAGTAGAAGTTATTGGTTCAATTGATTACACACAGAAGATGTTTAACATGCAACACTGTAAAAAGTAAAGTGTTAATAATTATCACACGTTATTTTTGGATGAATATAACACTAAGGATTAAATGTTCAGTTTGAATTATGTTATACACAAAATGATTAAAACGTCTGTTGTACACCGAATTAGTTAACAGAACAGCTAGAGAATGATATTAGCCAGAATTGGAGTATTGCTGTGAGAGGAAATATAGGACACGATTTAACTGAAGACGTTTTAAGTAACCTTTCGTTGAAACGCGTAGCGACTATGCATATCCATGGCCAGGGTATATCAAACCATTGTCGGGTTACTAGTGATGATGTGGTGATAATATCCCTCCACTATAGTACATGATCATAACGTTGATACTGATAACTGGATTTTGTATATCAAGTTATGCATAGGGTTTTATGCTATATTAATTGCAGATAAATGCAATGGCACAATACTTATCATTTCTCTTGTGTTTTGCAGAGTTGTCTCCCCTGGTTACTGAGTACTATTACGGGTTACTGATATGAGATATCACAGTGTTAACAATAATAAACTGATTCTTCAACAGACTGAAACTTGTTACGTTGCTATATAGGACGAACGTGACTCTACGTCACAACTGGTGTCAGAAGTGGGATATAGCAGCTATCATACAGTAACACAATAGTAACCAGGGTGAGTCAGCGGAACCATGGCTACTCAAGGAGATCGTGTGGGGACCACTGGTGGCAACCAACCAGGAGCAGCAGAGGCTGAAGTGGAGCGACTTCGGCAGGAATTGGAGCGATTGAGAGTGAGACTCGCAGCTGGTGAACAAAATGTTGTGCATCCACCTACACCCGCCCGCATAGTTCTGCCGCCTCCTGTGATGTTGCCCCTCTATGGCGGGAAAGAGGACCCAGCGGTATGGATTGAGAGAGCCTCGAGGACTGTAACTAGTCAGAACCTGGAAGGACCGGCTGCTGTTCTTTTTCTCCGGGATTATCTACAAGGAGTGGCAGAGGATGAGGTTAGGCATCAATCCCCGGATACATCTGAACGACTTTTCGAGATTCTGCGAGAAGTGTTTGGCAGTCGGGCCACACGACCACAATGTATGAAGGAGTTTTATAACAGGAGTCAACACTCATTAGAGACCATAACTGAATACTCACACGCATTGGTATCTATTGTCGATAAAGTAACATTCCAACCGGAAGAGAGGGAACAAATGTTGAAGGAACAGTTTGTTGAAGGGGTTAGGCCAGCGACCTTGCATAAGTTGTTGAAGCGGCGTGCTCGCGGTAATGCGGGACTGACCTTCCTGCAGCTTCGTCAGATGGCTCTGGAAGAGAGTGATGAGTGTACATCTGGTAGGGCTCAGGTGAAGGAACAGTGTGCTGAACAATTTGTAGGGAAACAAGACAAAGCCCGGCGGGGGCAACGCCTGCATGGGCGAATGAACTCATTGAACTAACTAGACAGTTGGTACAAAAGCAAAAAACTTTTGATACCCAGAATGTTACCTTTACCCCTCCCCAGAATGTGCCCCCAACCTATGTACCTCCCCAGAATGTGCCCCAACCTATGTATCTCCCCAGATTGTGCCCCCTATCTATGTAGCCCAGAATGTGCCCCCAACCTATGTACCTCCCCGGAATGTGCCCCCTACACATGTACCTCGGAATCGAAGAGCGTATGACACGGGACAGATGGCTAAAGGGTTAGGTTGTTACTACTGTGGTAAATCGGGTCCTTTCAAGAAAGACTGTCTTAAGAGAATTTATGATAGCAGGAGAAGTGTTGGTGTTGAACTCACCCAGGAAGGGCCACCAAACATGGCCAGTACACAGTTCAGAAGGCCTGAGCAGCCAGAATTATGACGTCAGGTTGTAGGTAACTGTCCGGAAGCAGATGCTATCCTAGCAGGACATTTGGTTACTTGTCTTTTGGACACAAGATCGCAAGTGAGTACCGTTACGGAGACCTTTTACAATGAGTATCTGAGTAGTCAACCTATCGAGACCATTGACTGGTTAAGGCTAACAGCGGCTAATGGGTTGGAGCTTCCTTATATAGGTTATATCACAACCACTGTAACTGTATTTGATACTGTTGTGCCAGATGTTGGTATCTTGGTACTTAGGCACACACCAAGTCAGGGTGGGGATAATGTACGGCGCCCTGGAATACTGGGCATGAATGTTCTGCGTCATGTTCATGGGTTTCAAAACTTCAGTGTACAACCAGTATCTGTATCTGAGCAAAAATCTAAATTTGTTCGGGTGTCTGGGGATCATGACGTGATGATTCCCGGGTCTTCAATCACACGAGTTAAATGTTCAGGGATTCCTCCAAGCGGAAATGTTCTTGTGGAACCTGTAAGTCACTTACCGACAGGGAATCAACTGATGATAGGGCCTACCCTCTCAGATGGATATGTGGAGGTTGTTAACATCACAGATAAGGACGTGTGGCTACCTCGTAGGACAAGGATAGGTGTGATGCAGGACTGCAACCTGGCCGAGGAGCTTTCGGTGTCGGTGGGTGTGAATAGAATCGTAGTGGGATCACACACGGCTGACAGTGTATCTGCAGTGTCTTCACAGCTGGATGGTTTTGACGGTTCGGCAGAAGAGCTGCAATAGGCGACTGAACTCTTGGAACAATTCGGAGATGTATTTACCCCAGGTCTCGGCAGGACCCAGACGATAAGACACAGAATTCACACTACAGACGAGGTACCAACCTCTGTGCCTTACCGCAGGATACCACCTCACCATATTGACGAAGTGAAGGACCATTTGCAGGACTTGCTTGCCAAAGGCATAATTCGACATAGTTCTTCCAGCTATGGGGCATCACCTGTACTAGTCCGGAAAAAGTCCGGGGAACTTCGCATGTGCGTTGACTATAGAAAATTGAATTCAAAGACCATCCGCGACGTATACCCCTTGCCACGCATCGAGGAGTCCCTGGACCTTATGTCGGGAGCGTCCTACTTTTCGACTGTCGATCTTAAATCGGCATATAACCAAATCGAAGTGGAAGAAGTGGACAGACACAAGACAGCCTTCTCTACTCCATTCGGTCACTACGAATTTAACAGGATGCCTTTCGGGCTTTCAAACGCCCCAGCAACTTTTCAAAGGCTCATGACGCATGTGTTCCGCGAAGACCTGATGGAGAAACTTTTTGTGTATCTCGATGATATAATTGTGTGGTCTAGCGATTTTCCAACACACCTGACTCGTCTGAAAGCAGTCTTACAAAAGCTTCGTGACCACGGACTGAAAGTTGAACTGACGAAATGTCATTTGTTCAAGCACGAAGTCAAATTTCTGGGACATGTAGTGTCTGCTGAAGGGGTTTCAACAGACCCAGATAAGATATGTGCTGTAGCAGAGTGGCCCGTACCAACAACCTTGAAACAGTTGCGTTCTTTCCTGGGATTTTCATCCTATTATCGTCGGTTCGTGGAAGGGTTTGCTTCGATTGCATCCCCCCTGTATGATATGATTAGCAAGTGCGGCGAATCAACAGGAAGAGGAAGAAGCAATCAAGGAAGGATTGTGACATCAGTGGGCTGTGGAGTAGTGAATGCCAAGACGCATTCCATGACCTGAAATGCAGACTTACCAGTCCTCCAGTACTGGCATTTCCGGACTTTGCAAAACCGTTTGTGTTAGAAACTGATGCCAGCAATTGTGGGCTGAGCGCTGTCCTCAGCCAGGACCAGGACGGTGTGTTGCGTGTCATTGCATACGCATCCAGAGGACTTAGACACCCCGAGCGTCAAGCTGGATACTCGAGCCAGAAAATTGAGCTTTTGGCACTAAAGTGGGCTGTATGTGACAAGTTCCGGCCGTACTTACTGGGAGCCAACTTTGTCATCTACACGGACAATAACCCACTAACCTACGTCATGTCTAAAAGTAAAGTTCCTGCATTGGAACAGAGATGGGTTAACGAGTTAGCAAGTTTTCAATTCACTTTCCGATACCGGACTGGGAAATCGAATGTGAATGCTGATGCCCTTTCAAGACTTGCAGCGGACTCAGCCGGGTCCATGGACGGAGGGGTAACAGAGTCAATGGACTACATTGAAGATCAGATAATGAGTATTCTAGGGAGCACCCAGCTGCCTCCAGAACTACAAGAAGCTAGCCTGCAGAACTTGTGTGTGGAGATAAACACGACCAGTGTGCGGTTGGAGACTCAACCTGAGGGTCGAGCCACTGGGCTCCCCAGCTGGAAACCGGAGAGTATGCAGAAATATCAGGAGGAAGATCCGATAATCGCGAGATTAATCCATTATCGTCGCCTAGGTCGTCGACCTACAGCAACTGAACGTGCTGGTGAGGCTAAGGTTGTTCTGCTCATGTTGAAGCAATGGGAGCGTATCGTCCAGAAGAATGGTGTCTTGTACCGTAGAGTATCTGACAGTCACGGCGAGGTGAATCTGAGAATCTTACTTCCGGTGTGCCTACAAAGTTCTCCATGACCTGCATGATGGCACTGGCCATGAAGCGGCTGATCGTACTGAAGCCCTCATCAGAGACCGTTGTTGGTTCCCGGAAATCGCCGAGCATGTCAAGCAGTACATACAGGGCTGCGAAAGGTGTGTGAGAGCCAAGGGGCCATATCGACCAGTTCGAACACCACTAGGACGTCTCATCGCCACTCGACCATTAGAAGTAGTTTCGGTGGATTTCACTCTTGTAGATCGCGCCAGCAATGGCATGGAGAATGTGTTAGTGATGAGTGATTGGTTCTCCAAATTTACTGTGGCCGTGGCTACCCGCGACCAAAGGGCCCCCACAGCTGCCAAAGTGTTGGTCAGGGAATGGCTGACACGATATGGAGTACCACAACGGTTGCACAGTGACCAGGGTAGGATGTTCGAATCTCCTGTAATTGCAGAGTTGTGTAAACTTTATGGTGTTAAGAAAAGTAGGACAACACCGTATCACCCCGAAGGAAACGGGCAGGTCCAGAGATATAACAGGACTTTGCATAACTTACTTTGTACGCTCTCAGCCAGTCAAAAGCGTCGCTGGCCTGAATACTTACCGGAGTTGTGTTTGGCCTACAATGCTACACCTCATTCTAGCACCGGATATTCGCCGTTCTATGTTCTCTTTGGAAGCAATGTGTCTCTGCCCATTGATCAGCTACTAGGAGTGGGACTGGGAGAAGACGACGTTGAGGAGAGTGACGATATTTACACTCACTGGGTATCTGGACACCAAGCGCGACTGTGGCATGCGCGGAAACAGGTGCAGAAGCAATTGGAGGCCAAGTTTGTGGCCCGGAAACGTCGTCATGATAGGAAGGTGACCGATTCACCAATCAAGATTGGTATGCAGGTCTATGTCCGTCAGCACCCGAAGGGACGGAAGAAGATTGCAGATAAGTTCGGACCACTTCGGTTCGGACCATGATGGAATCTATACACTGGAGTTAGCAGACGGCACTGGAGCCATCAAGCGTACGGGTCGGGCTGAAATTACGCCCGTTGAACTTCCAAGACCGACAAGTCTAGCGAAGTCGGGTCCTTTAGAAGATGGCAGTGAGACTTCTGCGGAAGAGCGTCATGAAGGCCCCACCAGCGAATACCCTACATCCGTTATCATTGAGCCAGGAAGGCCAAATGACCTATTGTATTCTGATGGAGGAGATGAGCCCAACATAGAAGAGCATGACGTGATACCCGACGAGCATTTTGCAGATACCCACTTTGATGATGTTTCACGAGAGACTGTTCCACGACGATCAGCTCGCGCGACTGCAGGAATGCATCCGAATCCCTACAGATTACCTCGATCAGCATTATTGTAGAATCTGACTGGAACTTTGAAATATTGTTTCGTTATTGACTGTTATGGCTATGATTTCTGAATATCATGAGGACATGATAAGGTTCTAGAGGGGACGCATGTGACAGGGCACAAATATTCATTAGAAATTATTCCCCTTTGACCGTGAGCTGTGAACTGTGCCTTGAGAGTGGTTTTCCCTGTCCGTCGTTCTTCTGTGTGAAAAGGTAATAAGCGGTGTCTGCACTGATGTAACTTTGGCGCCCGTTTGTGTCGGAAAAGCAACTGTGAAGTTTCTGTATTTTTAGAAGTACTGTCACCGTTATATGGGTGGAATTCATTGTACGGAGCAGTAATAGTATTCCGTGGAAATGTCGGACAGAAACTTGTGCCGTCAAAAGATACAATAAGCCAAATATGAATGAGATGTATTTTTGTCTGATGCAATCATCACATGGTGACGAATAGTGGACCATTTTCAATGTCAGCAGAAGTTGATAAGTTGTAACTGAGATTTGTATCGCTGTTCCGTGACAATCTTTTAAATGAATTATTGATCACCGCTAACGAATAATATTCTTTCGCTACATCCGAATAAGAATTTCCTATTTTATCAAATATATGTTTGGGGAATTAAATCATTATTACCGTGTGTGTAGTTTAATCTATTTACAACTGCATCCGTGTGTGGTGCATGGTACCGGCGCTCCGGGTCGCAGTGTTAATTGAGGAATTTATTGTTATCTAGAAGTAAATTGATTATTTTACAAATATTAATTTGTGTGTAATGATTGCAGGAATGTCTTGGTAATTAGACTGCTGTAGAAGTTGGATCTCGGTGTGAAATAACTGGAATATAAATCTGAAATGGATCTCTGATTGAGGTTTGTTTACATTATTGTTTAAATTGTAATTTCTGTCATAAGGCTATGATACTGGTTCAGTTATGGATTACACTGTAATAAGAAATTATCAGTTGATGAACTACACTGTAATAACAAATGCTGAGTTCATGGATTACAATGTGATAAGAAATTATCAGTTGATGAACTACACTGTAACAACAAATGCGAGTTCATTGGTTACACTGTCAGAAGTAATTATGAGTTAGTGCATTACACTGTAACGAGTAATTAGTGGTTAAGGGATTACACTGTAATAAGAAATTATCAGTTGATGAACTACACTGTAATAACAAATGCTGAGTTCATGGATTACAATGTGATAAGAAATTATCAGTTGATGAACTACACTGTAACAACAAATGTTGAGTTCATTGGTTACACTGTCAGAAGTAATTATGAGTTAGTGCATTACACTGTAACGAGTAATTAGTGGTTAAGGGATTACACTGTAACAAAGGATGTTGGGTTAATGGATTATATTGTGACAAAGGTTCATGAGTTAATGGAATACACTGTAAGAAGGAACTATCATCTTTTGGATACTCTGTTAGTAGAAGTTATTGGTTCAATTGATTACACACAGAAGATGTTTAACATGCAACACTGTAAAAAGTAAAGTGTTAATAATTATCACACGTTATTTTTGGATGAATATAACACTAAGGATTAAATGTTCAGTTTGAATTATGTTATACACAAAATGATTAAAACGTCTGTTGTACACCGAATTAGTTAACAGAACAGCTAGAGAATGATATTAGCCAGAATTGGAGTATTGCTGTGAGAGGAAATATAGGACACGATTTAACTGAAGACGTTTTAAGTAACCTTTCGTTGAAACGCGTAGCGACTATGCATATCCATGGCCAGGGTATATCAAACCATTGTCGGGTTACTAGTGATGATGTGGTGATAATATCCCTCCACTATAGTACATGATCATAACGTTGATACTGATAACCGGATTTTGTATATCAGGTTATGCATAGGGTTTTATGCTATATTAATTGCAGATAAATGCAATGGCACAATACTTATCATTTCTCTTGTGTTTTGCAGGGTTGTCTCCCCTGGTTACTGAGTACTATTACGGGTTACTGATATGAGATATCACAGTGTTAACAAGAATAAACTGATTCTTCAACAGACTGAAACTTGTTAGGTTGCTATATAGGACGAACGTGACCCTACGTCACATGTAGATGACGAAGGACCTACCAATATGATATTATCCAAATAGTGTGCGGGGGCACAGGTTGTGAAAGACGCGTCTTTGTTTACAAGACAATGCTTCTCTTGAGATTTTTGCTCGAATAAACAACACTCTTTATTCTTCTTACATTAATGAAACATTATTACGCTTTCAGCGGAATAAACATCTATTTGATTGAACAATGAGACACCAGTTTTAGAATTTTTCCACCCCTTACCGACCCCGGTCTTCATGCTGATTTCACCATTTCAGACTGACCCGATTCTTGTCAACTAGACATATACCGTACCGGGAAATGGTGCATTCGAACTCGGCACAAAATTAACATGCCTTGCAACAGGGTTTGTCAAGAATATTTTACGGACACATTACGAACAAGAGAGTGATTAAAAGAATTTATTATTTATATAACAGTGAAATCCTTATATTTTCTTCACTCTTAAAAGTGATATTTTCATTGCAGTTAGATAATACTTTTGCAGTTAGATAACACTTTTGTTATCTAACGGCTGAGTACATGTGAACTCTGACCTGACAGTGACGCTGCCGGAACTACTTCTTTCACTACGGTACTTTCATTCCGAGAATGCTTGCCAACAATTCATAACCCTTCAAAACCTCGTCATGGAATGAATATATATACAGATCATTTCATATAAAATTCAATATATCTTTTATTTAAGTGTTAGCTAACATATCCACGCAGCGCTGGTACGATCTATAAAATACTTTGAGTGATCGGCGTCGATCTGTCTCAATATTTGGGCGAAGTTTTTTCCAATGGTCTTGGACGATTTGGCCTTGAACGATATGACCTGATATCGTGATGTCAGGTCTATTTTTAGACTTTCGCAGTAAGTGAACTTTTAGACTCCTTCGTCATAAAACAACAGTTGTTACGTCAACCAAGAATGCACAATTAATACTGGTATGAGTAGAAATAAAGTTACTAACCATCTTGGGTCCTTATAGACTTTCGCAAAGATGATGCAGAAAAGCGTGAAACCCGCAAACTGCGATGGGCTGGCTTTCTGCATGTTCAGTAGGAAAACGCTTCAGTTACGTTCGAGCCCAAAGATATACAAACAAGCTAAAAGGGGATAGAGCTCTAAAGTTGATTTCTCATATGCTGCATAGCGGTTTCCACATACAGTTACCCAGACGGAGAGCTTGAAGTTGCAGTTTGTCGTGTTCATCCGACCATGCGTGTTCGGCACAGTCGCGAGTCGAGTCAGCAGTGTTGTGTTTCTGTTGCCCGTTCTTCCGGTTTCACTTCAGGCAATTCAACTGAACCGAGATGTAGACAGCTATCAACAGGCCCACGTGTCACTGTCCTTCGTGAGAACTTGCCTTCCTTTCACTGTCGGGTAAACTGAAAGTCTGTAAACTCTTCTAAATTCAAGAAGATTTTTTCTTCTCGCTTCGATCGCGATCTTTCGACTCAACCGCTTGATTGACAGTTGCACGTGACTTCAGACGGGACTCTTCCATTCCCATTGGCTAATGTCTTTGTATTTCTCCTCGGCATAAACAAAATAAAATCCGACCTAATTTGTGTTAGAAAATTACTTCAAAAGACAGCCCACGGTGTCTAATATTACAAAATTGATAAGAAAAATAATGTTCTATAAATAATCAATAGAATATTGCACTGTTGAGTTTGAATAGCATAAATATTTGTTCTCGTGAAAGGTGGAAGGTTAACCCACTCGACGCTTCGCTTCGCGTCTCGTGGGTTATCCTTCCACCTTTCACGAGAACAAATATTTATGCTATTCAAACTCAACAGTGCAATATCCTCTATGTATTATAGCGCCTCTATCGAACCTAGAAGACATCTCCTAGAAGAAGAATAGGTTCGCAGCAGTGATCAAGTCAAATCACTCGAGGACAACCCCGACAACCTCCTGCCTATTTGCTCGCGAACTGAGACACTGGGACAAGCAAAACGCTGTAAGATAACACTTTCTGATACAAAAGAGTATTGTAACATATCTATTGTTAAAGTAATAGACTCAAGAAAGAAAACAATATCACAATAAACAGAAAATACCGACAATATCAAGGATGAGCGCAAGAGCTCTTTCTTTAGGATGTGTACGCTGGTCGGACGGCGGAAGGATATCTTTAAACTTAATTCATGCCCCTATAATGTAAATATATTACCATAGATTACATAAAAAGGTATGAGGCCAATGCTGTGGTAAAACAACTTGATCAGTTAATTTTAGATCTTTACCAGATCGAATTGTTTGAGTAATCATACCTCGCCGTGAAGTAGGAAGTCCGGTCTCGTCGGAATTTCCAATATCAAATGGGGCCGGGAAAGATGCACGCTCCGCCCGCTGATCAAGAGCACCAAGACGTCTCAAATCCGCTAGCGCAGGTATATTGATAGGACTAACTTGGGAAGTTGCCGGAAGATTCACCCGGTGATCATTTATTGAACGACATTCCATCACTTTTTTCCGCAAGTTCTCAACTTCGGCCTGCAAATCACGCACGGTTTGTTGTTTCTTGGCATCGGCGAGCTGACGTTGGAGATAATCACGCTCCCTTTCCACAGCTGCAAGTTGACTATCAAAGTCTGGTTGTTCAGACGTTCGTTGTCCGAAATCTGATATAACTTGATTTGACAAGTCCACGTTCACTAACTCAGACCCCTCTTGTACGGGGGTATCAAACTGAAGTTGCCGACTGAGCGTGTTAATTTCTGACCGCAAGTCCGCCATTTCGCTGTCCACAGGAGGGCGAGGGCGCCCGACATCTAGGGCTGCATAGTCTTTTCGAACGCCTCGCCGTAATCGGGGAACTGTACCAGTAGACATAGTAAGACGCAAACGAAGGTACTTTACTTGACTCGACGACAGAACAGGACAGGACAAGACAGGACAGCAAAGCTATAAAATCACTACATCATGTACTCAAACATCTACTCTGACATCTACTCAAACTGGACAGTGAAGCCGAGCCGACGCGCATTAAATAAATTAGCCACACAGCGCACCATGGGAAAAGCACGGGGAGTAGGAACACCGCAGTGCCGGTGATTTAAATATGAACGGGAATAATTTATACCGAAAAGGTGACTACATGCAAGATGTCCAGAGACACCGACCAGTGAGGTAATTCAGGCTAAAAGGACACATTCATGTACATGTAGGCTAAATATATAGAATAGCCGCAGTACATGGTAAAACTGAACTAAGTTTACATGTAGTTCTTGCCTAGTTCCAATTACCCATTTTGACTAGCCAGAATTGTATTTGTTTCTTGGTACAAACCAATTGAATTGACTATTTAATAACATGGCAGTGTGACTAACGTCACTGGACCTACACTCTCAAAAGTAAAGTGTTGGAATTTCAACACTTAGTAAGTGTTACAAAGATTTTTACACTTAAAGTGTTGGGTCTACACCTTTAAGAGTCACGTTAACACTCTAGGTGTTGGCTTCTTAGCTCTTACAAAGTGCGGATGTCAAAGTGTTAAGAAAAGTGTTAGATGACAGATCTTACACTTTAGGTGTCACAGACATAACGTAAGGCGAGCCTATACACTTTGATGTATACCCAGCCCGCTGTCCATATTCTACGCTGAACTTGTCGATAAAACAGTTCAGAAAATATGGAGAAATTGCATGAGAGAAAAAAAAAACGTTTCAGAATCAAATTGTCTCGTGTTTTAGGAGACCTGCAGAATTAAATGGCCTCGTGTTTCATGAGGCCCATTCTTTCGTTTCTGAATGTACTATAAGCTTATAGCTGGTGGCAGCAACACAAAAAAAAGTTGGCCGGTGGCACATGCACCTGTAACTGCATGTCTCAGTACGAGTGAACTCTGTGAACTTCGTTTGCTATGATCGGCTTCAACACTTAAACAGTGTTGCACTTTTACCGCCAAAAATGTATCGGTTGTGTTTTTGCCCGCCAAATCAGAGACACCAGATGTCGCTGAGGATAGAATCCGGACTTTTGATTGGTCGCTTGCCTTCTTGTGGACCGCGCGTGTCGTCTGCCATTTAGTGAGGCGGCGATAGAACAGGGGAACACAGCGGCATTCCCTTCTCTTGGTAAGTATTTGTAAGCTAAAAAGCAGTTTGCGAAACTCTTTTTAAACGTGTTAACTAGTTAAAATGGAAGAAACTGTTTTGTAAACTTTCGCTTCATAAATCACCTTTGTACAGCTATATATCAGCCGGAAGCGCTTTTTGTAAATCCCGCATCACGTCAAACTTTATCAGTCGACGCCGACTTATCAACGAACTTTTACACAAAGTTGTTCGTGTTATTACGAACATATAACCAATAAAATTTTAAATTCTGTACAACGAGATGTACATAAACCATATTCATGTTTTCGTGCAGTCATTTTTACGCAAAATTCTCTGTCGGACCTCGTCCGACACCGTTGGTTTTCTGTAAACACGGATCGAAATCGCGTCAGTCAGAGAGTCATCTTCCCTTGCTTGCCATATAAACTGAGGGTTAATTTATTGAGATGGAATATAGTCTAATGTGAGAAAACAAAGGTGTAAGCCCACAACTAATCGTAATTCGATGCAATGTGCCGCTGATGGTGTGACCCTCCATACTGTCGTTGACATGTTGCATGAATTTGTCGTCAGTGAGACAAAATCAAATAGTGCGTGCCAGTTCAGTCCGGGCATGTTATTATGTCAGGTCTTTCTGTAAATTACTGTTTTGTCTGTATAGTATATACTGATTTAGAAGTAAACCCCAACCAAAAGTTATATACGAGTTAATATTATGTACAGTTTGTCCAAAGGGACATGGGGATAAGTCCCAGGAAGTTTTGAGCTGGGGGCCGCCAGCGATCCCGTAAGCCTCGAAGAGACATCAGAGGCAATTTTTAGGTATATCACTGTCAGTTTTCAGATGCATCCATTTAACTGAACTATTATAGGTAGAGAAAGCAAACATAGGAATACCCCAAAAATCGACTTGAACATAATATTGAATAAATTTCATTAAGTTATTGAAAGCATCAACCATCAAAGTCAGTCCTCCTGGGGACAAATGCTAGTGTAAAATCCAACATTTTATAGACAGCTGCTGCCTATGGATGATTTTCATATTGATTAAATAGAAAGAAAGCAGAAAAAAACTATTGTCATTTTTTTTTTTGCTGTGTCCTGGAATTTCTCTTTCACAACCAGGGCAATCACAATCAGGGTCCTTTTGCAATATGCATTTACTGATTTTTATTACTTTCCTTAGCATAATCACTCTAACCACATTTCATGTTTAGTTTTTCCTGAAAAATGCATATTATAATTGTTTCATTTAAGCCAGCTGTCATGATAAAAATCCATATCAGATTTTATTTTATTACTGTATTATTTTTTCATATTATTAAATTGCTGATCAAACTGACTGTCTAACCTGTGTAATGTATTATTTCTTTCATTCTTTTATGTTTGTTCCACTGAGCGTACATCTATGAACATAGGAAACCCTCACTACTCACTATTTCTTAACTGTTCATAGACTGCACAAGGGCTCCCGATTGTACATTACAATATGGAGTTATTTCCCTTGATTAATTTTTTTTTTCAACCAATCGGCTTTTTACATAGCATTTACCTCTTTTCATCATAAACAGGAGGGTCCAAACAGGAGAAGCATGTTAGACTCTGTGTCTTTCCAACAAGAAGAAAACATCTATTGTTAGGGAGATTAACCTACAGGTACTATGTCACCGTACTAAGTGGGCATAGTTATATCTTCTCAACTTCAAGGGTGCATATTTCTCATATAGTGGGTTCATTCTGTGACTACCTGAGTAAGACCTGCCCTGCCTAACTATTTGAAGTAAGTTGCGTCAGCTATGCCCGGCCCCTACACAACTGCACAAGGGCTGTAAATAACATAACATAACCATGTTTCTCTTGTTTATATTGTAGATACTATTGTTTCTAAGTTCTACCTGCCTTACCAATGTATATAATATATGTCTTTCTCTGCCTTACTCTGTATGAATGAGTCGCACAAGTCAGATTTATCGAACATTAGCCACAAGTTCCTATCAATAATACCTTCGGTTGATAGTCACAGATGACGTTAGCCCGAAAACATCGGCTAAGGAGTCTATTTTTTTGGTTGTTGTTGTTGCTGAATCTGACTCCTTAGCCTGAATGACTAATAGTGCCTGAAATGTAAAGAACTGAATAAGACGTCAGTCGCTCGACATCTTTAACTGCACACGGAGTGGGAAATTGAGACAGAGGCACAAAAAACATTTTATCGAATAAATAATATGATTTGGCACCTTCAGCGGTATTACCAACATGTAATGACTCCTTTAATTTGACGGAATTTCCCATCAAACACAGATTTTGTCAAGAAAACCGTTTCTTTCTCCACAGTTTACAGGGACATGCGGAGAATGGGGTTGACCTTTTGGATTACGTCATCAAGAAATTGATCCAAGACGGTTATAAACCAATAACCACGTGTATTTATTCACGTGATCAGAAATATCACGAGATAAAAATTGCGAAGGTCCTGTCCTTACAAGATGTCAGAAAGGTGCGAAAACGTTAAAATCAATCAAGGTTTTTCTCACACATTTGATCACATTTTGTCCACATCAAAACAGTCATGATAGATGGTAGTCCAGTATAACGTGACACCAGGCTTTCTTTTTTAATATGTTGTTGTTGACTGACAAGCCTGGTTAGTCACGTAGGCTTTCATAGTGAACGCAAATCAAACTACAGGGTACTGGTCATTTCGTACCCAAACCACTTCGTACCCAGTCGTTTTCGTACCCTAACCTTTTCGTACCCTGACGTTTTCGTACCCTAACCTTTTCATACCATATACAATAAAACCTTTTCTGACTAAAGTGTATTCGTATTAAACATTGTGAACATGATAACTGAAGATATAAATTTAAAAAAATATACTGTTGGAGATGAATTTCCAACTAAAAATACTTTGTTTATACGACCGATACTACGGGAGAGTCGTACGGTCATCAGACGACTTCGTTCGTCCATTCAGGGAGTGAATACTATTCACTTTGGTGTTCACGGACATAACATCTAAGATTTGTAAGCTGATTAAAAGTTCTTGACAATGATCAGATCAATCAGATAAAAAAAAATGAAACAAAGATCATTATTCAAGTTAATACATATTTTTTTTATTAGAATGCCGATCTCACATATAAAAATGATAAAATGTACAGATATATTTCAAGACATGAGATATATTTCATAAACAGACAGGTTCACAGATATCAAAGTAGAGAACATTATTACAAGATATATATTTTACAGTATGATAATAAAATGTAAAAAAACGTATTTTTTTACGGATAAAGAACAGAACATATTTACAAACATTTACAGACATACGTACATTTATACAAGAAGATAAGAAGATTGTTATAGATGGATGAATTTAAGTCAAGAAATATACAACCGTAAATAATAAATTTGGTTTAAATAGTTTATTTGACGACAGGAGCGCAATAAGCCGAACTTATTAGTGCGTCTCCCAGTAAATGTACAGGAAATACATAGTGACAAATGCATAATATAGAATTATAAATATACGGAAGTCAAAGGGAATTAAATGAATGAACAAAATACAGTTCAAAAGAAATATAAACTCAAATATCAAAAGAGTCAGAGAGCCCGGGGTGTCAAAAGTAATATCGAGTGATCACAAAAGAGTAATCGATGGTCACGAATACATTGCCAGTTATTATGGCCATTTAATGATTGATTTGCGAAAAAGGGGATGCAATAGCAGGATTTAGAAACGTTTAGATTTAGTTACAAATTTACCTAGTGCCTTTTGTATTTGTATATTAGCGTGAATATCTTTATTGGTATCTGATAAAAAGTTATCAAATAAGTGTCGCTTTAGGTTACTGCATCCGTTTCTCAGGCGACATAGAAAAATATTTTCTTTTCTAGGACACACATAGTACCACGGCGGCGGGATAAATATTTGTGTCATGTTCTGTAATTTTCGTTTAAAGACAGATAGATCACTTGGCATTAAGCTGTTTGAGTGTTGAATATAGCGGATTATCGCCGAGTATCGTGAATAGCAGTGGGTAAATCACCCTTATTGTAATGAACGAGTAGGCGATTAACGGGAAAGGATTACGGTACCTCGTTAATTGTCTGATCACACATACATTTTTATGGACTGGTGAGTATTTTTCAAGTTTTAACACTCAATCGATACAAAATATCTGGTCGTTTTAAAATTGATTATTTGAAAAATAACATACGAAACAGATATTCTGAATCTTAATTCCAACAAGAACAGGAGGAGAATGGAAATGAAGCATGTTTTCTTGTGTCGTTTCCCGCCTACAAAAGGCACTGTGCTGCCGGTATGCCAAGTTGAGCCGCGATGCAGTAGTCTTCGTAAGTTATGTGTATTTTTTGTCTAATATTTCTTAATTATTCTTCTATAAGTTACGCATAATTTCTACAATAATTATGCAGACATTCTGCTGTCTGGTAATAGTTTATGATATAAGATAACTGATATGGTACGAAAACGTCTGGGTACGAAAAGGTTAGGGTACGAAAACGACTGGGTACGAAACGGTTAGGGTCGATTCGGTTTGGGTACGAAATGACATGTATCCAAACAACATATGAGCGGGAAAAATGGCTCAAAATGAAAAAATAAAGAATTTCACTGCCCACTCACCTTGATAATTTCAAATACCAATACCTACTGCATTCATATCACGTAATTCCCAACTCTGACAAGTCTGATAACACACGAGTGCACCCTGGCAATCTAGAGGTACTTTTCCTGCGAAGAATTTCTTCTCGCAAAAATGGCCACAATAGAACATCCTTGACCTTAGACCTTATTTGGGGCTATCACGTGCTCACACAACTCGTCATATCGTACAGGGAAACCCCAAAGCACAAAGGGGTCTTCCGTAATGACAGGTTATGTTCCTTGTGAGGAAATCTGAACTCCAAATTACTGTTGCAAGTATTTGTATTGGTGAACTTGTAAGGAATGTGGAAACGAACTAATGAATACATTGGCGCTGATCAGGTTGATTTTTTCTTCATTTTAGCCGAAACAAGGTCTGTTTTATTGTTATTCAATGATATAGGAAATAACACGATAATTAACGAAAACCCCTTTGTCCTTTGGGGTTTCCCCGTACGATATGACGAGTTGTGTGAGCACATGATACCCCCAAATAAGGTCTAAGGTCAAGTATGTTCTATTGTGGCCATTTTTGCGAGAAGAAATTCTTCGCAGGAAAAGTACGGTACCTCTATATTGCCAGGGTGCACTCGTGTGTTATCAGACTTGTCAGAGTTGGGAATTACGTGATATGAATGCAGTAGGTATTGGTATTTGAAATTATCAAGGTGAGTGGGCAGCGAAATTCTTTATTTTTTCATTTTGAGCCATTTTTCCCGCTCATATGTTGGGGGAGGTAGTTATGAAAGCCTACGTGACTAACCAGGCTTGTCAGTCAACAACAACATATTAAAAAAGAAAGCCTGGTGTCACGTTATACTGGACTAGATAGATCATGGTACATGGACAAAGAAGCTCATGTCAAACTATCAAATTGGCATATTTTTCCTCCCCCGTTTCGTTATTTACATCAGCAGGCCTTCAAGTGCCTCCTATATTTCCTATATTTTCCTATATTTTTTAGTCATTCCTATATTTTCCTATATTTTACTCAAAACCTCCTATATTTCCTATATTTTGACTTTTGAAAGCTCACTGCTCTGTAATGAGTCAAACTGACATGCGGAAATACATTTCAGGGTTTTTTTTGGAGAATTACTGGTCACTGTGACACTATTTTTTAACTTGATTGTTTGTTTATTCACCATATACAAATAATTTATATATATGTACAAGTAGGGTATAGATACATAGAAATATGGCGGGAATAAAACCCCAGAGAGCTTGTTAAATCCCAGATAATTAATAATAATAATAATAGATTATCATGAGACGCTGGGTGCGTTCACAAATATATAAATATATAAATGTACAATACATGGTGAATATACCATGGACATGATGGAGTTGTTTAGAGAATTATAGTTCTATAAGATATGTATAGTGGGGCTCAGCATACATGCATATAGATAAATAAAACATTTTTGTATAAAATAGGTTTGCAGGCCTTCAAGTGCCTCCTATATTTCCTATATTTTTGAGTCATTCCTATATTTTCCTATATTTTACTCAAAACCTCCTATATTTCCTATATTTTGACTTTTTCTCATGAAAACTTTCATCAATGCTCTGTAATGAGTCAAACTGACACGCGGAAATACATTTCAGATTTTTTTTTTTTCGCCGCGCTTCGCTCGGCAAATATGAAAACATTCCAATCCCTCTATGCTGAATCAATCAACAGATCAGGTCACCTCAAAGACCACCACTACGACCGCATTAAGGCCAAGAAAAAAAATATGTCTGTTTCCGGTTACCCGACCGAGTCTAGATAAATCGTGCGACTCTAAAAATTTTATCAGCAAATTCCA